>NQII01002273.1:179672-209187 GCA_002778355.1 Clitarchus hookeri | reverse complement strand
TGTGTGTGTGTGTGTGTGTGTGTGTGTGTGTGTGTGTGTGTGTGTGTGTGTGTGTGTGTGTGTGTGTGTCACCCCGGCACGCCTGTACAGATTTTAGGTTAGTTGTTGCTAGTTCCTTGAGTAGAGAGCGTCGGTAGTCTTTGTATTTACGTGTACAATAGTGTTAACTAGAAGTAGAAGTTCTCATAACTGTATTTTTATTTTGTATTAGAGGAGTTACAAGTGACAACAGTTTTTGGTGGACTTCTTCACTCATCCGCAAATAATTACGGTAATCTGAAGGATCTGAACTTAACTCTTTTAGTAATCTTGTATGAGTGTATTCATTTCTCTTTGTAAGCCAATTTTTACACCAGGTTTTGCGTTTTCGCTTCTTTTTACACTTCATGACCACTAACAAACCGACTAAAGCGATCGCGTCGTCTTCTTGTTTACTCGCCATCTCTCGACTGAGTTAAAATCTTCCGGTTTACCGTAGCGTGTGTGCGCTCTAGCCTGCGCAGGTATACCTTTCCGGTTTACCTGTGCAGGTTTACCTGACAGGTATATCGTAACGTGTGTGCCGGGCCTTAGACGTTAACTTTGGAGTCAGGTGAAATATATACACTGTGTTTATTACTTACATAGCAATATTTATTTTAAAAAGTTGTTGAAGCATAAAAAATGGCTGGTAGGAAAAAAAAGTAACTAGGGTATTGAGTGTTTCCGGCTGGGAGTTAGCAGGCAGCAGACGAAGCAGATGTCAAAATACATTGCCACCCGTTCGGTGTTACCAGTTCCGCAGAAGTAGGTTATCACCCTGGCCTCTGCTTACCCACCTGTGTTTTGGGTTGGTTTCCACGCCAAGTAGTGCGTGTCAGTAAATTTCTTGAAGGGGGGCGTCTTCAACGGGCGCAGACTTCCCGAAGGCTGATCGGCGGTCCTTACCTTTGCGATGCGGCGTGTCGGGAACCTAGGTGCTGCAGCCCTCGAAACACTTCTTGCACGGGAGGCAGTCTCTCATGTCTTCGTCCTGCTGCAGGCAGGCCGGGAAATACTTGAATACGGTCGAAATTTCGTAAGGAGCGTAGACCAGGAGAAATTCTTTCGCAGGTACGGTAACTCGTCCCATTTATCCAAGGCACTAAGCGAGCGCACCCTTAAAAATGCCAAAATGGCCGAAGGAATTTTATGGCCGCTCGGACAACACGCGTACATTTCTAAGAGCGAGAAAAATGACTGATTTTCCGAGGGGGCTCAGCGTGCATCTTATTAAGAGTTTTTACGGGGAAAAAAATAGTCCGCCCTCGCGAGTAAAGTAGGCCACCGATTGGTCGGAACGAAGGTTACCGAAAACACCCGAGTAATTAGCCAATGAAAAACATTGGCGGAGCAATTAAATATATTGGAAGGAGGTGGGGCAATTGGTCAATTATATATATTGGAAGGGAGGTGGAGGGGGTCAGTCGTCTGCTGGACGCGGTGCTGGGGACAGCACCAGCAATTCAAAACAAATAACAAACGAAAAAACAAAGATGGCGGTCGAACGAAAGTGAGAGACAAACTCCAGTTATGTAAACAAATGAAAAACAAGATGGCGGATGGTGGATGTGACGCCTACCAAAATTGTGGTCTGCACCTACCAAGATGGGGGAATGAGTATGGGTGAAGGGAGGTGTAGGGGACCTCCGGAAATTGTTTAATAGTTTATTTATAATTTAAATAATTTTTAGATAATTTATAAATAATTTTTAAATATAATATTTTTTTAAATTTTTTGGATTTTTGGGGTCATAGGTTAATGGCCAAGGCCTAATGGATCCAATATGGCCTCCGGTCGACCGGAATGACAGCACGAACAGCTCCGATCCCAGGTTCTGATGTGCCAAAGTCCCCATAATCCCTCTACTGTCACTACTTTTGTTTCGGATCTGCTATAGGCACACGAGCCTTTACGGAATGTCAAATAAATAACTGGCCCAATCGCGACGGCAACGCAGATAAATAATAAGTCCAGCTTGTCCCCAAATGAATGTGAAATTTTCAGGTCATTAGAAATTATTAATGAAAATGGAAACTTATTTATGAACTGCTTGAATCCTGCTGCAGAACTGCTTGAATCCTGCTGCAGAGTTTTCCATCTACTAATATAAGCCATTTACTAACTTGAATTATTGCGCGCTGGCGTTCGATTTGTTGTAGTATCGTTGACTACATTGAAAATACTATGCTGGTTTGATGACCTGCAGTGAGATTCTGTTGTACTATACACATCCCCGCCTTAGCTGTCTGGTGGTTCACTAGATTCTGCCTCGTTGAGTAAATAATTGTTTAACACAAATGTATGCTGCAGNCGCCTTAGCTGTCTGGTGGTTCACTAGATTCTGCCTCGTTGAGTAAATAATTGTTTAACACAAATGTATGCTGCAGTGTGTCTCCACAGAGGAAGGTATATTTTAACACCTAAAATTTAAGAGTGATTTTACACAAAAGAAAACGGAAAAAGACAATCAGAACAAGCAAAATTTCCATTTCTCTACTCTGCTACACAATAGTCGTATTTCACGAGTTATTACTATAAAAATACACAGATACATTTGGAGGGTGTTTAATTGCAACAATGAAATGAAAAACAATGAATGTAAGCCTAATTCTGCAAGCAGTCAGAAAAAAATGGCTNGGTGTTTAATTGCAACAATGAAATGAAAAACAATGAATGTAAGCCTAATTCTGCAAGCAGTCAGAAAAAAATGGCTTGTATTATGTAAAACAAATTCAGTGGGATCTTACAGAGTTTTTCTACGCAGATTTAACTTTGCAACATAAGCACATGCATCAGAAAGAAGTTTTCCAAATTGCTGGCTACAATTTTTCGTCCCGGGCGAGTCCTAAAAGCTATACAAACGAGCTCACGTGCCGTACACACACGAACATCGTTTTCTTGTCGGGCAATTTCCGAATTTCATCTACTGTGAGAAAAATATTCATTTTTAATTTAGTGTTCAGTTTTCCCAGTTTTGCAAGTAACAAGAAAATACTTCAAGTCGTTGGATTATTTATTTTTGAAAGGAATTTCTCTCTCACAGTTATAAGTCAGGAAAAACTGTTTTTGGGTGTGCATTCAAATGCCAAGGTTTAAATGAGGAAAATCTACCAAGCGTGCTACATCGAAATTGGCCCTATAACTGTAAGCTATATTAATTTTATACGAACTTTTTTTTGTTAGTTGAAATAAAGAAATTAAAACTTTTAACATTGCAAACAACGCGTATTTAGGCATATACTGGAAATGAACAGCAAACCAAAACTATATTTAGCTTTTATATTTCATTGAAAATAATTCTACAGCTGAAAATGAGTAATTTTACATTCAAATTGCTACAGAAATGTTTTCTTATTTAAAATATTCATCGTTGTCAACCTCAAACGTGCAGAAAACGTACAGTCGAATAAAGAATTGACTAACAACGATTGAAAAATAAAATTATAATTTATTCGATATGAATGAATAAGTTAGGAAAGAATATTAATTTTTTTAAATGTAACCTGACGAAAATTTGCATTGATACTTTGTGCCAAGACTTAGCGATTGTGAACGTTTCAGTTTATAAGCTCGTCACTAGTGTAAGTACATTTTTTTAATTTACTTACGCAATCCAACATTATGGGCATTAGAATAAGAAGTTACAGATATAACTAATAAGCCTACTTTCCTCAACATCGGTGCGATAAATCTTTAATTAATTTCTTAAAAGCAGAGTGGGAAGGACTTTACTTCTCTTTGAAAGCAATAACTTGAGAAATGAAACCAGAAACTTATGCAACAGTAGTGAGCCAATTACAAATACACACATGCCTTGCCCGGGACTTGAACCCAGAAAACCTCGACTATAATCTAGCGTGCAATTCACTGCATTACGGAGGTCGGATTCGGAGCATCAACTTCGGATTTAATCAGTGCAATGTTTCGAATGATAGGATTTACTAACCTAAAATATTTGCAAGGTCTTTATTTTGAAAATAAGTGGCTGAGCGACATAAAACATGCAAGTTTGCATGGCCTACCGTAACGCTACTTGTGTGAAGAATTTTATGGAATTCAGTTGTTTGGTCCCTAGAACATGACCTAGAAAACTAAATTTTCTTATTTGATGCTATCGTACAAAATTGACAGAAAAAGAGGCTGTATATACGATGCTTCTAATGTATACTGTCTACATACAAATTCTGGTCGAATTTTTGCTAAAATGTTTAATATACATGTCAAAATGATCTAAATTATTTATACAACTGCTATTTTGTTCATCGTTGTCTGACCCCATTTAAATCATGGAAGTTTACATTGCCTTCTGTAGCATGTACGGTGCGCACAGTTTGGTACAAATTATTTCAAATGTTCCAGTGTAACATTTAGTGGTAATCGGTTCATTAGTCTTCGAGATATGGCATAAAACCTCCACAATATTCATGTGGCAATATTCATAAATGGAGGACAAAAAAGTAATGTAGTAACAATTTTGATTATTGTATACTGCCAATATACAAAGTTAAGTTAAAATAGATTACATAGTTTCGTAGATATCGCCCACAAAAATTAAATTATTTTACAGCCGCCATTCTGGAAATAAGGGTCTCCTACTTTAAAAATAATAAATTTATTATTATGGCCTACCACAGTACAACAGCTTCGTCAAATTTTGTAAAAATGCGTAGATTGTCAAATATTCTTAATTATTTCATCATTCATACATCAAACTAAGCTTCAATAAATGCATCGCAACTAGTAGAAAACATTTCTATGTTCTGTGGTTTCATAAATTACGGCTCGAAAATGTGTCCCTAAATATACATTCTAGAAGAAGGCAAGGAATGCAGCAGAGTGAAGCAAGTCAACAGTCTCTAGGGATGTCTCACACTCAACCCTCGGTCCCAAGCTTCCTCCCCACCCCCTCTCTACTAGCACTCTTTCCTATCATAACAAAGCGCACGATTCCTATCCTCTGTCTCCTGCAGCATTTTCTGTTAAACATGATAATGCATGAAACAATTTTTAATTATTTCCTGTCGAAAGGGTTTTTACGGTGACTATGCCGGTTTTTCCCCTTTCTCTTCTAATTATAGTTTAGCTATAAGTACACTTAGGGAGGTTGTCATGGCCACAATCTGGCCATGGCCCAATCCCTCTTTGCCGTGATGCATGTCTCCTTGCATGATACTCCCTTCCTTGTAGGCGTATGGGGCGTAGCCCTGAGACGCACTTAACTCCCGTCCCTACCGCGGGCTCATATAACACTTAGTTTTAGAGTAGTTAGTAAAAAAAAAAAAAACCAAGCTTCCTCCGGTCCGCCAAACGGACAAGCCTGTCCTTGAGAGCAGACAATACCTCCCCTACTGCGGCAGGCCACCGCCAGCCATCCCCTCCCTTCCCAGCAGCACTAGGGAAGAGACGAGGAGAATCAGATAGCCAGTAGGCAGCAAGCAGTATGAGACGGGCCTCAAAATGCGCAAAACTACAGTTTTAGTTCAATTTTATTAAATTCAATGCCGTGACAATACCCTTTTTTTGGCACGATTTTACTCAGAAAACTATAGCGGATTCCACTATTACTTTTGTTTAAAGCATTTCTTTACCAATCAACTGAAAATTATGCTCACAATTTAAGCAATTTCAACATTTAAAAAAATATATTTGACATATATAGAATTGAAAAGCTCGAACAATTCAAGTTTTTACTAATGCAGAAAAAACATTTCGTCGCCATATCTTTAATAGTTTTAAAATAATCATTATTACAAAACCACTGCGTGTTTCTCACTCGAGATGGGACTATATATCACTCTTAACAACCTATTAGGAAAATACTGTACACTACTACTTTTTTTTTAATTATACAGGAACATATTACAAGCTTGGGGAAGTTGTATTCAAGCCGATTACCCCATGCTTGAATTATTACACAAGATCTTTTGGTTTATAGGCATATATACATATAAATAAGCAGCAATCGGAGAATTCACAAATTATTTTAGTGACTACTGGCATTTCAAATATTTGGGGGTTTGTTTTACTTCTGCGATCATGCCTAGGTGTAACAAGCTGTCAATGTGACAAAAGCCAATAAAACACATCTTCTTTAGGTGAGAAATGGCAAGATTAGTCTTTACACCCGTACAATTGTGTGTGCATCCGCTGTACACTTCACGTGTAAGATGCTATTAAAAAAAACACCTATCTATAAATTCTAATAGTTGTAGCTTTAATGTTAAATAAAATGTTTCAGTATCCCCGCAAGATTATTGGAAGGATTGTACAAGACAGGAACAGAAATGACCTAGAAAGCTACGAGAAAAAATACTGAGGTTATCTGGTCGACTGGATTATTCGTAAATTACTGTCTTCTTACACGAGGAACTTTTTATCAGGCTGCACATTCATTTAGCCATCTACCATAACCTTGGACGCTAGACGGTCCTGCTCCAGAGAGGTCGGCCTTCTGCAGACTGCTTCCTGCTCCACTTTGCTAGATGAGCTCCCACTCTGAAAGGCTGGCCTTACGTGCCGTTTATGGACTAAGCACGCCTGCTTCACAGGACTTCTCTCGGTGCTCTCACTTCACTCATGGGTCTGCCTCAGTGGCTGTGATGTGATGCCAAGTCACGCTCACGTAGCGAGGACGCCGAAACGGCGATGGTATAGACCAGATCTCCGACAATGCGAAGTGATGAGCAAAGTTCATAATGATGTGGTACTTCTGTGCCTACCTGTCAAGCGCAAACTCTAAAGCTCTCAGTTTTATACAAGATTCCCACATCCCGTTTTCACTCACCGAAAGGACAACGCTAGCATCTAGTCCATGCCTAAGCAAGTATAATTCAACCCACCCATAAAGATTTGCACACTAAGAAGGGACCGTTGCAGTAGAACGAATTTTATCAATGAGATTATACCGACAGAATAATTGATTACAGAACAATCTCTCGCCTACATGTGGCACAGAAGGTCATCTTCATTACGTTGTCTAACCGTTTCGTGTCGATACGCTCGGGCATAAAACCATAACACTGAAGTTATCTTGCGACAGATATGCCAGCAGTCGTTACAAATTATACTCCAAATCACCCACACATCAACATGGAGGAAGCTGGCGTACCATTTGGTTCCACACGTGTCCGATGGCAAAGCCACGGAACCAGAGCTGCATACGGGCGAGCGGTAGTTTGCTATAAACTGACTCTTGGACACTCAACCAGGAAAAGCAGCACATAGGCCGCGGGATGTCTTCAATGATTCGCTATACAGTAACCCTCTTTGCTAGAGGCGAACGACGATCAAATGCGATGGTTTACCAGACCATCACGCCAGTAGTGGAGTCTATTAACGGTTGCTTCCAACATTTCTAAAGCCCCGCTAAAGTTATACTTCCAGGATATTCTTCCGCCTCATGCAAACAAAGCTTAAGAGAGTTTAAAACATTACACCAAAGGGACAGCGCACCACATTCGTGCGCACTCAGTATAATATTTTCATACGAACTATTTCTTACTAGCCATTACCAAAATACAATTAATTCCCCCCCCCGGCTTTTATTCATATTAAGCATAACTGAGATAATATAATTTATATATAAAATACAGGTTACAGTTAAATTGAATTAAAAATAAGGCACTTTCATTTTAACACAATTATAGAACGCTTGTAATAAATTACATATTTTGGAAACAACCAAGCAAGTCATGCATGGGTTGATTTTTCAAAAGTGTGATTCAAAAAGTAGAAAGAAACCGCGAATAGACTATAGATGTTCCGCTATAAATGAGACAAGGTTTGTAGTGTTCACTTACGGTCGTAAAAGCTCTGACACGGTTGTCGTCCATCCCCAAAGAAAAGCATGATTCGTCGTTAAAGACAACTCGTCAGTAAAAAATTCCACAGTGCTGGGGCCGCGGAGGTGTAGTGGTCAGACTACTCGCCTTCCATCTAGGCGAAGCGGGGTCGATTCCCGGCGGGGTCACTCCCGGGTTTTCGCACGTGGGAATAGTGCCGGAAGATGCCGCTGGTCAGCGTATTTTCTCTGGGATCTCCCGTTTCCTCGCCCTTGGATTCCGACGCTGCTCCATACTCACCTCGCTCCACCCTCATCGGCTCTCGAGACCTCGATGTTAAGAGTCGCCCAAATCTCTTCACTCTCCACATTTCCCACATTGCTACCTGCTGTCAACCGCAAATTAAATCGATTATTTTGAGACGTTAATGACATAACACGTAATGGCCGTTGGGATCACAACATTGTCTGTGCCAGACGTCCGGCAATGTTTCTGGTAAAGAGAGGGTGCTCTAGTGAAGCTTCCACATGTCGCAGGATGGTATAATGGTGTAACCATCTGGCTGTGATCGTACTTTGACAATCAAACTGCCACCCATCCTGATGGTCTGTAGAGATCACCCAGAACCGGTCTGCCGTGTATGGGTTCTTTGTGCCCATTGCTGCCAACACTATCTGGCTGTGAAATCCGAAAAACCGACATGACTGACATTTCGGCGTGCCTTCCACTCTGTCTATCGCAGCCCTATAACTCGTCGTTTGTTCGTACAGCTGTCCCGTACGTCTTTCAATCACGCCTGTCAAGTGCATGTCATCACACGCCATACGTAGAGAGGCGGCAGCGCCCTCGTGCGACGTAAATGCATGCGCCACTGCACGAAACTAATTGTTTGCACATAATTTATCGATGTGCCCGTACACCAATTTTCATGGTATCCGAATAATTTATACAGAAAGAATAAATCTGCATGGCAATAGTGTATATGCTCAAGAGATGCTACTGTTCGTTTCTGCGATGGGAAATCGAGGGGTAAACAGAGATTAGCGACAAGACGATTGAAAAAAAAATTCTGGATAATTACGTCGGGTGTGACGGACGTAGCATAGAGGCACTGCGGCGGCAGGAACTGAAACTAAATGCAAATGTGGACACGCAATTTTATGTCGTTCGGTTATGCACAGAAAGGGTACAGGCAGCGAGAGTGCTACGAACCACTTGTTTTCTGATCGAGACCGTAAATTAAAGTGCGCTTTCCCAAAATACTAAAGCTGCTCCATTTCTCCCACCTAACGATATTACAAATTTTATCCGCCTTTTCGCTGCACGAGCGTTTCACCTTACATTTTTTCAACAGTCACTTCATTGGTCATTTGGTTCTAAACGGCACGGATATATAAAGGTTTTATAAAGTCTTGGGAGGTCTTCGCTACTAAGCTCCTGTGCTGACATGGTACAGATGCAAAAAGCGAGGTAATTTTTCACGACGACCTATCAGAAGCACGACAATGTGAACAAGGAATCGGAACCCGCGAGTTTGTTGTCCTGTGCCTCGTACGACGTAAAAAAAACTATACAAGATATCTTCCTTTAATGAGTACTAAGTTGCAATTACGTTTTTTTCGATACATCTGCAGCCACTAACGTATATTCATAGGAGAATTTTCCATAAGGTGACTAAAGCGCGTAATTATCCGATAAATCAGTTTCCAGTTACGCAATTTTATAAAATTTAGAAACACAGGCTAAAAGTACATTTGAAAAAAATTAATTCCGTACATATAGGCCTATTCATGGAAGTAGATGGTTAGTCTTTTGGGAAGTTTNCAATAGATAAAGCTAATTTTAAGCCGTCCACGGCAAGCCGTTATATGTCCAACTGAAATAAATAAAATAAAAATTAACTAATGCTATCGTTATTGGTGTAATTCTCTGTTAACACTTTTGAAAACTGTAAGTAGCTTCTTTCAGCACACTGCGTACCCTTCAGCCACGATTAGGAATTAAAATTCAGTCGTCTATTACAAATGACACTACAAACTTTAATTGAAAAAGTTACTAGCAAATTTAATGTCTATTCAAGTATATGTGACCACCTGTTCGAACATTACACTGGTAATAAAACTGATTTTCTTAATTGGTTGGTAAAATTGTTATACTATCTTCACGGTAAAGTGAGCACATTTGAAATGAGCATTTGAGAAAAATTCACTGACCGTTAACTATAGGCTATTCACGGTAAAGTGAGCACTTCTGAAAGCCCTGCTTAACATCTAATTTTCTCCTAATTTTGTATATTTCTGCCATATGTACAATTTGCATTGCCGTGGGTCTGATCACTTTATTCACGCGTCAGTCAAACGAAAACGTGAAATTATTAAGAATACAAATGTGTAACTATTATAGCAATTCGTACTCTAATGTGAATAAAGCAAAAAATACACCAAATTGATTTACCATTAATTTAAACTAGCCCTCGCAATACAACATTAATACTTGCAGCTATTTTCCTTTATTCGCTGCAAACTTAACTGGCAGCCTGCATGCCAGTATGCAGTCTAGCATAGATGCAGTTACGGGCACTGCATTTTTTCTAAGGTTGATTTCAAAAGTGCTCACTTCACCATGTACAGCCTATAATTGTTTGTTGCCTTACATTCTAGTATAAAAACTCCCAGTGAAGTTGACAGCGAATAAGTAAAACCGTACCAAGCATTGAACAGTATTTCGAGTGTAATGTGTTCAGATTTTTTTGCAAATCAAGATGGTGAGCGAGTGAGTGCGTGAGTGAGGAGATTTGGGCGGCTCTTAAGAGGGAGTGTTAGATATGTGCCGAGTTCTAGTTCTCCGAATTTATGTTTAAAATATTACAGGTAAGGTTGAAGTATTTCATGCAAAAATAATTAAAAAATTAAAAACAATAAAAAAATATAATATTAAAGAAAATTATATTGTTTTAAGTTTATTTATAAAAGGCCGTATAAACAACACTGATGTTTATTCTTTAATGGAAAAAATATCATAGGCTAATATGAGATATAAACTCTGCCAAGACAAAAACCATTTACTTGTAGGAAGTTGTAACAGTCACATAAATAATTTTAATAGTCACTGTATGTGGCAGCTTTCAATCTGCCAAAGACTACATTATTCAAACGAGTTTTTTCTTATGTTAATTTTCGTATGGTTAGAAATTGACCCTGTTGTGGCATTCTCCCATGTTTCTAGAAAACATAACAGCTGACAAATTCTTTATTTGTGTGACCCGTAACGAACACTAAGCTGTACAATTAAACACTACGCCAACAACGATATAGTCGCGGCTTTCATATTGTTTGCCGCAATAATAGCTCTGTTTACTGCTGCGCTCTGCAAGACACAACGGAACTACAAGGACTGTACTCTTAGTGTCTTCGAACAGAGTTGCCAGTTCGCTTTAGAGTGTCCGCTGGCACGGACCCTCGGGCCGTAGAGAAAATAAAGTACTAGTACTAGCCTCGGGCCTCGCGCGATAGGTTGATGGCATTAGCAGATATATTGATATATTTACAATTTCTTGCAGTAAGATAGATGTTTTTTACTCGACCAGTTATGCTGATGTATTCTCACAGGCTCCGAGGCGAAATATTTAATTTTAATTTCCGATATGCATTTCGGCCGACTCGCATAACGTAGTTGAAAAAACTGTCAGTTAATATTGGTTGCAGATTACGTTCTTGCTCTACAAAATGGCACCTTATATGTGGTTTCTGTAACTTATTTACGAAAGAAAATGACAAGGTATTGGCAAGAACGTACAGCAGAAGCACTGATAGGTCGAGAAAATAATTTTTATTTGCTACCTAGTATTAAAATTCTCTACACAGAATGAATTAAGGAATGTATTTTAAGAATATTATAATTCAAGTACACATTAGTATTAACAAGACTATACTTTAAAACCTGAAATGATATCCAAGTGGATTTTAAATCACGAATATGAGTCTTGATCGGAACCTGTAAGTCTAGGTGCATACTACATTGTTGATACTCAGATTTGCAAATAACCTATTTGGACGAATATATTCTTTATGTAATGTGGTGAAATATTATGAATTAAATATTTACAGACACCCAACTGTAACAAAGCGTGAAAGGGAAAATAAATCACATATTTCATCGTATGTATGTACAGTATATTGGGCCAGAAATGTTTTATCGGCCCAATGGCTTTATTCACTAATTAATGGAGACGCCAGATTTTCGAGAAAAAAAATATCGTGATTTGCTGTACTTCCAAAACACTTAAAAACTTAATATTCTCTTTCATAACTGGATGATTTTAACTAGTGCTGGTTTTTAGCATCTGTAAGCGAATTATAGACGTTTACTCCTAGAGTAACTTTAATGTGATTGGCTTGGTCTAGTAAGAAATGTTTTCTTATCAAGACACATGTCTAATAAACAAAGGAACGCTGAAGTTGCGCACATATGATATTGCACTGTAGGTTGCGCAAAATTCTTTTCACAAGAATCAGGTGACCCTACTCATAAGGCATTGAAAGCATGCGTAAGACAACCTAAAATAAGTTCGGGTTTGCAGAATATGTCTATAATGTTTGACACACTGCACATTCGTAGGCTAGATATTTTGACAGACACACTACATAATCAAGTAATCGTTAGGTATATTAGTGTAAATACTACATATATTACAGTAAATATATATGCCGTATTCGAACTAGACATCTCAAGTTGCGTTATCACTTTGCGAGAATCATTATATTACTTTGTTGTAGTTTAAGAAGTGCAAGCAAATTATCGCTGGATTCATAGTCAACACAAATAAGACGTTACTGATATAAATAATGAGCCTACTTTCCACAACATGGGTGGGATAAATTTTTAAATAACTTCTTGTGCTTGTGCTTGTGCCCCAGGTCACACTACTCGCGCTTTTGGATTTATTAAACCTTTTATAACTACTAAGGCACGTTATTCCGATGTTTTGTTTTGAGACGCTGAAAACCTTTGTGCTGACGTAGAATAAACGTTTAATTGTAGCTAGTTTGCAGTTAACTGAGCAGTGCTAAAAATTAACGTTTAAAAATAAATCACTCGCTGAAATGCACATACGCTCACAGAAATATTGCCTATGAGACAGTAAATTGTGCGAAATCTTAACGCCCAAGTAAATATGCACTGTTCAAACTGGCGGCAACTCAGACCGGTTTCGTTTTACACACATAAAAACTTGCATAACTGTATCACAGTTTAGTGTCTCGGTGTCAAATAGGCTACGTCATACATGAGTACTGTTCAGTGGTATGCCAAAGGCAGTGCTGATTGAAGGCACGCAGTGGTCCAAAAGAAGAAAAGGTGAGTTTAGAAGTTACCTGTAAGCCAACCAAGTTAGTTTATATAGATCTTCAAAGGAAATCTAATTATTTCTTACACTTTTACTATAAATTAAAACGATTTCTTTCAGAAATGTAAAATTTATTTGTACACAAATTGTAACCTACAATGCATATCCAACATTCATACATTGTAAAAAATTGTACAACTAGGTACGTTATGTAAACATAAAAGCCGTATTCGAACTAGACATCTTAAGTTGCGATATCACTTTGTGAAAATTATTACATTACTTTGTTGTAGTTTAATAATTAATAGTATACATAGACACAGTTGCGCATAGAACATGTACGTTACAAATACTATTTATTTCGATTTTGGATTAGTTATTAACTACCTCCATATATGTTATTTCGTATGAAGGTTCAACAGGTGTAGAAATATAAATGTAAAATTTAAAAAAATATATATTATTTACTCAGAATGAAACATATTTCTAACCGCAAAGAGGGTTGTGTCTGTATTTTGTACTGGTTTACGCGGGGCTTGAAAGTTTTGAGACATAAATGTCCAGCGCAATAAATTTATTTCGTCCTCTATGGCGCGAGCCGAGGAACCACCGCCGACCAATCGGGAGTGTGTGTGTGTAAGAGGACTGGCAACGGAGTATAACTCCGTGCTACACCTCTGTTTGACGTGAATAAGTCTTTAAATTTGCAACCATACTGGGCAATCCCGAAAATATGATAACAAAATCGGGGGATACAGTTTGGCATTGCAGCTCCGAATCTATCGTATACATCTAAAATTAAATTACACCACTCGATTGCCAAAAGATAAAAGAATTTGTTACATTGAGTGAGGACTGCGAAGCGTCGCGTGCGGCGGGGGCACCGCCATTATAAGTTAGATTCGCCGCGTCTCATAATTTCCGCGTAATATAACTTTTGATGCGGAGTAACTACGACGCTCGTCTAAGTTTTAATCACCAGCTCTCGTCGAGATCAATCGACTGAGTGTATAAAACCTTTGAGTGGCGTGGCTATGGCGAAATTGTATGAGTTTAAAGTAAAACAAATTTAAAACTTAACACAAGGTCGGCCTTTACTCGTCAAAAAGCCAAGTCGAAATTAAAAAATCTTATGCGGTTGGAAAGAGAATCTCAAGAGCAATCCAGTGATACCCATGAAACCCCATATGATAGAGTGAAGCGGCGATGGGAACGTAAAAACGTAGACGTATTCACGCAAAACAAATGGCCGTGTTCCCGACACAGTCACACCCCATGTTTTTTTTGTTACGTTTTGCAGCTTCTGTCTCATTTAGGCGATGGTAGTGTTACCTAGCGGGAAACGCGTAAACTGCGTGCGTGCAATTTCGCTTGTATCTGCCCTCGCTTCAGGTGGATAGTTCTGCACGCAAATTACGAGCGAATATAGCGTTTGCTATTCCACCTTAACATCAAAGTATTGAGAGCCAATGAGGATGAAGCGAGGTGAATATGGAGCAACGCCGGAATTAAAGGGGCGGAGGAAACGGGAAATCTCCGAGAAAACCTGCCGGCCAGCGGCATCGTCCAGCACTACTGCCACATGCGAAAATCCGGGAGCAACCCCGCCGGGAATCTAACCCGGTTCGCCTTGGTGGGAGGCGAGTAGTCTAACCACTACACCACCGCGGCCCCTCCGGCAACTAGGTCAAAGCCCTTCCCGCGTAGTGTGTTAACGGCTTAGGTGACCCGCCCATGGTGGTGGAACAGCGTGCTACTCACGGCCATGTGCAGCACCTCTCGCGCCTCGAGTGGGCGACGCTACCGCAGCAGAAGAGGTCCGTGTTGGAGCCGGTGCGCCGCATGCCGGCTAGCAGCACGCATCACACTGCAAGGCGACTAGACTAGACAGGCCTTGCCACTCCACTCGCGGCCCGGGAAATGCCTGCTGTCGCACCATTGTCCGCACTGCTGCGGCGCTCCCACGGGAAGTCGCCCGCCGCCGGTTATCAGCCGCTACAGTCACGCCACTGACTGCAGTACACCCAACCAGCTCTTCCGGCCACAACGTCACCGCCATTGTAATCAACCCTGTCAGGTCCATATTTAACTGGCATACGTCCTCCGTGCATTTACTAAGTGCACAACATAGGCGTACAGGTTGTTCGGAAAGTCAGTGATAGTATCTATAAAGCCCTATACACTTATATCCGTAAACTTATTTTTATATCAAATAATTGTGTTCAAAGTTGCGGCGTACAACGCCTGGAGAACAAAGCGGCGCGATCATGCGTGTACAAGATGCATAGGAAGCAGGCGAGCGACGCTACGTTATGTAATAATTTAGTGTCGAAATCAGCGGACATCCACAGATTGCCGGTTTGAACTGCTCCATCCGGAATCAATTAAAAAATAAAACCACTAATTTCATCAATTAAAAATCTACTAATTCAAACAGTAGAAAATCAGTTATTTAAAGTTGACTAATAACTAGGCACCAGGATTTTAAAAAACGCGCATTACGGTGTGAAATTAATTATGTACAATTATTTTGCCGCAAATAAAAATATTACCAGTACAAACAATGTTTTGGATGTGGTTATGCGCGAACATTTCGCCTAAAATGAAAAAGATAACCTACTACGGTATTTAGGGTCTGTCGTCTCAACTCCGCTACTTTGCCGCAATAAGACAACACACATTCTGGGCAAGGTTCGAAAGTCAATCTAAGTTAAGTTTAGTTCAGGCTCTGCGCTTTGAAAAACAAATATAGTGGTTTGAATTGAAGTTGTTGCTTTTTTCTTATACCCGCCATTTTACAACGCAACGAGATTTTGCAGAATGAAACACATGTATTAAACGTTAAGAGTAAAACTTCGGACTTGTTTGAACTCTGACTGGAGGCAAAACGTAGCGAACATGGATCGAAATTCGCGTTTAAGGTAAAGTTTTCAATCCGCATTAACATATAAACAAGAGCGAAGATGAAGTGAACATGGACTGAAAGCTGAGTAGTGACATATTTCGACAACTGCGTGAACTCGAAAACAAACGATACTCGAAAAATAATTAAACGATAGTTAATCGGTTTGTTTTTGTTCCAATGTTCTTTTGAAACCAGCATATTTTTTCTACTCACAAAATCAAAAGTCTCTCCCGTCCTGTCCTTTTTACTATAATTTAACTTTAATATTTGTTTCTCCATCATTGCATGACCATTTCGGTCCAAACATTCGTTTATTCCTTTTTTTGTGGACATTATTGTCCTTTTAGCTCAGAATTTGCTTAGAAACAAATTTTAAAACTCTGCGCGTGCAAACATGCAAACACTACACTTCCAAAAAGACTGCATTTGTTTTGCTCTCACTCGCAGTTCACTCCTATTGGCAGTGTTTAGAATAAGTTTTCAAACCGGATTCCACACTCTAGTCCACCTTGCAGACTCGGGCGGATTACTCACTTCACTCCTTCAGTCCAGTCCGGTTGTGTTTACAGTGAAGTTTCAACCTGAATTCTTCAATCCACTCCAAGTTCAGTCCGGATTCATATGTTACTCTAAACTTACTATGTTATATTAAGTGACAGACTGACTAGCAATAAGTGTCGGCAGTGGAATGTTAGAACCAATTCAGTCTCCTACAACATTTGTTGTTTTCTCAATATTTGTTCAGTTAACTTGTCGGTGAAAACCCACGTATCTTATTGATTCATCTCACTGTCGAATTAGTAAAATTATTACATGTCAGTCTGTCACTAAAAATAACACAGTTTAAATCTGTAGTGTTTCGTTGTATCGTACAATGGTGGATGCTAGTGAGCATAGAACTTCGTAAATTGAAACTATTTATCTATTAAAGCACAGACTCTGAACTAAACTTAAAGAGTGACTTTAGTACCTTGCAGAAAATGTACGTGCGCAGAATATGTATGTATTTCGGCAGCATAAAGTACTTTTACACCCCGAAACTTACAGTCGTTTGCCATTATATCTTCATGTTTAGTACCAAAATACGAGCGCTCGTTATACAGTAAATTATTTTTGGGTGGAGGTTCGATCTCAATCACATCCACAATTTTTTTGTGTAGAAAATATTTTTGTTTTGCGACAAAATAAATTTTGCTTGTCTCACGCAGGAATGCTCGTTTTTTTAAATACTAGAATTTACTTATTAACAAACTATAAATAACGAATATTCTACTGTTTGAATTAGTGAATTTATTTTAACTGAAGAATTGGTGATATTTTTTTCTATAGATTCCAGATGGAGCAGTTTTAACTATCAATAGGTAAATATTTACCGATTCCGAATTGAGTGTATTTTGAAAACAATTCTTCACGCATTGGTCGAAAAAGACATCAATATAATAATCATGAGAAGTATACAGATGTGAGCCACTATTAACAATTACTATTAAAATAATTGTTACAATCGACCAAGTGATTTAGTTTACTCCGACAGATTTATTTATGAAAAACAGACTAGAAACAACTGGCTATATAAAGATAATTTAATAAAGGACAGACAATACACAACACTTAAAATGCTGCAATAAAATAATACTTTTATGATTTACTGCATTACCCATTGCAAGGTTTATGAGCTCTAAGTTTTTCGGACACAAATTACACATATGTTTATACCAGTGGAATCTAAAATTAATGTACCAAAGTCTGGGAATACAGCCTAAAAGGTTTTGAAAGTAATTGCATTAAAATTCAACTAGCACAATACTGGACAATGTTGTTGAAAGCCGAGGGAACTTTTCCGTCATAGTCAGTACCTTCAAATACCACTGAACTAGCCACAAAACTGCAGTAATCAGTGTTGTCGCTGTGTGTGCATATGGCTATAAGCTATTCACAGCAAAGTGAGCACTTTTTGAAGCTCTCTCCTTTGGAATAACAGTCAATAAATATATTTTATTGTAGCCTTAGACGTTAACTTTCGAGTAAAGTGAAACGTGTTTATTACTTACATGGCAATATTTATTTACAAATGTGGCGGAAGGACAAAAAAAATGGCTGATAGGAAAAAAGTAACTAGGCCTCAAAAGTGCTCACTTTACCGTGAACAGCCTATCTGTAGGAACACGGTTAACTCGCCGAATCTCAACCACGATGTCTTTGAGGGACTACAAAGGCTCTGCTAGAAAACCTGGATTCAAACCCCTTACAATCTTGCTTTTGGTTATTGAGTTGTGTTAGGATGTACGAAGGCCAAGGCCGAGAGTCACTGTTTTGCGCAAGAGCTTGGTTTGCAACACGTGAGTGGAATTGCGTCACAGGCATTGTCTATACGTTTACCATTCCACTTAGTGTTACCACTTCACTCATACTTTAACGTTTAGCTTTATTTACTTGAAAAACACACGCTATACGTTGTTTGAGGTAAATTTAGAAACCCTGGCAACTTATGGATGATTCACATAATCGACACCAACCAACAAGAATGAAGAGTGGCGCTGTCGTATAATCTAGCTGCGACTTTTTCGAAATAAAATTCCACGTTTTATTAGTAGTATAATATTTTTCCCGATGCAGCTATGTAAATCAAGGATTATCGAGGAAGATTTTTTATTCTAAGATCTTTCATTACATGATGTCCAAAATCTTTTGACGGGAATAACAGAGAAACTATTTTTAAGATAATCTCATGACACTGCTTGTATTTGACGCTATATTAAACGACCTTGGGTGTGTGTGAATGTTACTAACCGTTACAAATGTTCAAAATGTCAGTCACTAGCATTAAGGCATTGTCTGCTACGCTGTAGAAAAGAGCAACAAAACAGTAACTACGGTTTACATGGGAGTAGATTCGCAAGTGGTCACAATAGTCTCTCTCGTGGTATCCAGTGTACGTGGCTTTGTGACGTCTTAGTGTTCTTCAGAGTTCCCCACAGATAAAAAATCTAACGCGGTTAAATCTTAAGATCTCGATGGATACTCAGCATTTCCTCGTCGGACTATTCACCTTCCAACAAATGTTTCATCCAGAAGGGACCGCATGTCTCGACTCCCTATGGCACTGTGGTGGTGCATCTTCCTGCTGTAAAAAGCAATCTGGGTAGAGTTGGTGAACAGCTGAAACAATGTTTTCCAGCAACACGGTGCAGCAACTTTCACATCACAGTTCCGGCAAAGAAGAATGGCCCCACAAGTCCTTTGGCAGACTTACTGCACCATACTATTAACCCAGAATATGAACTGCTTACTTTACCACAAATACCAAACGATCAAGTCAGTAAAATATGCATTGTTGCGTATGTTCACAACACACTTACAAAATTAGATACGCTAATCGAGATCGAGTATTCACTCATAGCGTGAAGTAATGCGGTAATGTACGGAGCACAGCTTGCCATACGGACCTCCTACTTCCCCGGGGAACGTGTGAATGTGTGCAACAGCCCCCACATTCTTTGTCCGTTTTAGTCCTCTTTCTGCCGCACCACCCTTTCTTCACATCATACACAGTTCCGCTCCTCTCAAATTTGTCGCGTAATCGTGCCATCGTTGCACGTGACGATGACGCCGTATCGATTTCCTTCCTCCATCGTCCCTGCACCTTAATCATGTTCTCACATTTCCAATAACACTTAAAAATTCACTAACTTTGCTCGAAAGGAAACCTTTTCAACTTCGCATTTAGTGCTGTCACTCGTGCATGGATGCAAACAGAACTGACAACAGCATCCACATTGTGAAGTTTCACAAAAAGTAACCGTCTTCAGGATTTTTTTTTAAAGTTTACGTATATATTTAATTTAGATATCCCCCAAAACGAAAAGTATGTTTTACCACTTCACTCATCATGTACTAAAAGGGACGAACTGTCCGTTCGAGCAACTATGGATGTGCATGTTGGTACATTGTCTAGAAATTCTGTTCAACCTAGAACATACTTTTCCGTGTAAACAAAACAACTTCTGCGTGGATAAAGGAAAGTCTTATTATTAAGAAGGCAGGACACACTTAAACTAAGACGAATCATGAAAGTGACACCAAACAGTGAAAACTACTTCACTGGAATCGACGAAATCCCAGTGATCACTTAAATTACCATTTTTCACTCATTCAACGGTGATTTGTAACTATTCACCAGTAATGCCACCGCTGCAATGATTTACAGTAGTGTCAATGGTTCTCCAGCAACAGGTATTCATCGAATTTATATTAAGTTACGGTTCACCGACTGGGTTCACAGACATTGCTTTATGAAACAGCAACGAGAGAGAGAGAGGAGTTGGTCTGATATGAATACAAAGACCTTCCAATACGACTGCTCTGTAATACGAGATAAACAATTTTTATTTTGTAACACATTTAATAAACGTATTTGTTACATACATGTAATGTTCTTTTTCTCGAGCAATGGCATTTTGTATTATCATTTTATGCCTTCCACAATCCCAAAACTGGGTTGTTTTGTTTAAAGCAATGAGCATGGAACTTATCAGGAAGTGGCTAGGGTAAAATCTGAGAAGCGTTTAAAAGTTGCTTTACCTTCAACTAATCGAATAGCATTTATGCAATCAAACGTAGAAACTTTCCACATCAAAACAATGGTTAAGTTAAGCTGAACTCTCAACCATCCGTTAGTCAGTCATCGTCTGTCTTTACATCCGTCGGTTGAAAGCGATTCACAACAACCCGTCATCCGTCAATCGTCCTGTACGGCATATTTCAGCGTGACAACTTAACATAGCAATCTTTCTTTAGTTGGAGGTATATTTTGGTTAGAAATGCATTTTTCAAGATAAACATTTTGTGGAAATAATTCTTTACGTGGTAAGATTTTATATTGAATTATTGTTTGCATTTTAAAATCCTGAATTTACCACCAAAGATAAATAAACACATACCCACAACCTTACATTTTATTTTAAAGTGCGTATTCGCGTCTACGGAATGTCGTCCATCCGTCCACACGCCAAAAGTTAAAGTTTGAGAAATATTTGACGGATTTACGGATTTAAATAAAACTGTCCTGCGATTGGTCGACGATCACGTGACCGCCGGACGGACGGGCGACTGACGGATGCGACGGATGATTGAGAGTCCACCTTTAAACGTAAACTTCATCCTTCAAATAATGTAATCGAATAGCCAGCACTCAGACATAGTTTCGGGCTGTCGTATATTTTACCTCAGATTTGTAACTTGCAAGCTATGCAAAACTAACATCTCAAACTTAATGTCGCCTTTCCCGATTGTAATTTTCAGTGGCGCACGCAACCATGGCTCACCGTAGGTCATATAAAGTATACCGTCACAGAGCAAGAATCTCCACAGCGAAGACAGAAGGGCAACACCTTGAGAGCAAACCATTTATACGAAAAACTATTACGAACATTTACGACAGGACTTCACAAGCTGCATACATCTTAATGACGCAGTGCCGGAAATATTGAGTGCAAGGAAGTGACAAATCCTCGCGTTCGTAAGCCTTACCTCTAACGGATTTCCAGAACATCCCAATACGCTTCCTTCTGAAGTTCGTGCAGTGAAAAAGCTGAATACATCAAAGGAATATATTGCTCGGCAGTATCTATTAACCTAACCGCAATATTAGCTGCGTTAAATTCATCTGGTATTTACTTATTTAGGGTAGCACTAAGAAACTAACAAACCAATGTCTTACATTATGCTTACAACCAAACACCAAAACTGTTACGAAAAAAGTGTCATGTTAGTAGTCGCAGGTTTTCGTCGTTCCTCTTCCTTGTGATCTTCGGTGTTCTTGTTAGGGCTAGTCCACACGAGCTCGCTGTCGACCACGATCCGCTGATTGGTGAACGTGACCCTGTGAGTCTTAGCTCGCGGTCCCAATGTTCCAAAGCCCAAAGTTCCACTCCACTTCATCTTTCGTCCTCGGACGTGTCCTGAGGTAGTTAATAGTACAAATTTGTTTACATTTCAGCTCACGCAGAGGGTAAAGGCAAATAATGTTGTATTGACATTGAGGTTTGAAGATGGAGTCGCAAGAAGAAACCGGCGGCATTTTAAATAGTGTAGTCCGTATGCGGGCGGAACTATTTGACTGTACAGACAATAACTTTAAAAATGCAAAATTCAAAGAAAACACACAAAATCTTAGATTCGGACAGCGCCGAGTTTTGTGCGCTCTGGCGCTAGGGTCTGAAAGTTTGGATTTGGATATCGTATTGCACACACGTGAGTTGCGACATGCGTCCGCGAACGTAGTGTGTCCTCGGACAAGCTACTATGGGATACATGGGCATAACCTGAGGAGGGAGGGGAGAACGTTGTAAATACCTCCCTCCCCCTGCCAAGAACTTTGTCAACAATTTGCATTAAAATTATTAATAAGCCTTTAATTATATTGTGAAGTAATTTTTCCCTTAGCATTTGTCCTAATTAAACATGTGTGTCAGCACCGCTGATAAAGGCTGTTCATTGTTAATTGAGCACTTATGAAATCAACCTTTGCAAAAAAGGTTACTGCACCTACCTGCATATATTTTAACGGGCACACTGGCTCGCATGCGACCAGTAAATTCGGTAAAGACGGAGGGGAAAGTAGTTCCACGTGTTAACGGTGAATTTAAAGCGTTACGTAAATATTTGTAAATACTGAAATTATTTCTTCCGCTTCCTGTTTTGTTTAATGTATCTAAGTGCAAGTATTCACAGATATGTAAAATATTACTTTTCTCACAATGTTACAGTTTCGTTTGACCAACGCACGAATAAAGTGATGAGGCTTGTCACAATGCAAATTTTACATATGGTGGAAGAATACAAAACGTGAATACGAGTAGATTTTTAAGCAAGACTTTCAAAAGTGTCCAGTTTACCGCAAACCGCCTTTGCCAGTATTCTCACTCCACATTCCCTTGAATGTATATACTCCCCCACCACCCAAACTTAATTGAGAAATTTCTGGCTACGCCTCTGAAGGACATGCGTAGCTATTAGACAATGCGTGTGGTGGAAAGGCAGGTCGCCGCGGATGTAAACAAATGTGCAGAACAGTTGGCAGCGTTTATCGGCCGACTGCAGCGAGAGCGAGGGCGAGTGGCGGCGAGCGACTGCGGTGTTGCCAGAGCCACGGTGAAAGTGCACACGGCAACGCCGTGCAGAATTCTTGCACTTTCCTGCGCGCCTGCCGCCGCCATTCATGTCCCATCATCTGCCACGAAGGCTATCGAGCGGGCCGCCAAACGGCTGAAAATGTTAATTTGCGTTTTGCTTTAATTCACAGGGCACGAACATTGGGGTTAATGCGCCCACCTACAGCCAGCTATTAGCGCGTTTGCGGCAAAGAGGTAAGGCAGAGCTAAAAGGGTGACGCATCAAGACCTCTACCTCCTCTAGCGTAGGGCTGGAAAACTATAATAGCGTGCAGTCTTCCTGAAGTTTAGTTCATAACCGAGAACTTACCAATTAACAACATCGACATGCCGTGTAATTAAAAATAAATGCTGAATATCTGCATGCCGTAGTTAAGAACAGTCTGCGTGTATCTTGTCCACGACCAACTCATATTTCATTTCTTAAAGTTTAATGGACATGATCAATCACAAAATGGCAGTGAACGATGAGAGCGGGAAATTTGTATTTACAATACAATAACATTAAAGACGCGCGTGTACGACCAAGTGAGCAAGGCAAAATTTTTATTTTTTCAATTTAATCGACATTATTTTTAAGAATATGCATCTTTAAGAATATCACGACTGCATATTTGATCAGCTGGTGGTTTTAAGATCCACTACTTTTGCAGCGGGTTTTTGTTGGAGGAATTAAGAATTACGACGGAACTGTGAACTGCGAATACCACGACTGTTTCGTTAGCCTGATCGGCAATAACTGCGTTAAGCCTAATACTTCACGTGGCGAGGAAGCCGAGTCAGTTGTTATTTTTGACTACACAACTCTTGGAGCCACGAAGCCCTTATCACACTGTCAAATTTTTCCGTCAAACTGCTTCCAATAAGTTTGGTCAAACAAACCGTCGAAGCTCTGGATAGGACCATGCGTGATTTAAGAAATACAAATACAGCTATGGGTGGTTGCGCGGTTTTATTCTCAGGAGATTTTCGTCAAATAATGCCGGTGGTGGCGAGAGGAACTAGAGCTGATCAAGTTAATGAATCATTAAAAATATCGTATCTTTGGCCCAACGTAACAAAACTGGTACTCAAAACAAACAAAGTACTTATATCTTCAGAAGATAACAGCATGTTTGCTGGCATGCTACTGAAAGTCTGAAATGGAGAACTTCCAATGTGTTGTGAAAAAATTTCTCTCAATGGTGATATATGTGTTTTAGTCACCAACCACCAACAACTAATAGATAACTTATACCCTGAAATACATGACCTTTCAAATAAGACACTATCGTGGTTCAAAGAAAGAGCGATATTATCGCCTACTAATGAACAAGTCAAAAAAATGAATGAATTAGTGCTCGCAAAATTTAATGCGCAAACACAACTCTATTACTCAGTAGATACAGTACTCGACAGTGAAGAAGCTGTGCACTATCCCATAGAATTTCTTAATTCATTGAATTCTTCTGACATGCCACTACAAAAACTGATTTTAAAAGTTGGAGCTCCCACAATTTTATTGCGAGATATAAATCCACCGAAATTATGGAACAGGACTCTATTACAAATAAAAAGTTTAAAAAGTTCTCATTGAAGGTACTAATTCTAACTGGCTGCGGTACTGGAGAAACTGTTTTAATACCTCAAATACCAATGATTCCCCCGGATTTGCCTTTTAATTTTAAAAGAGTCCAATTTCCAATAAGAGTTTGTTCTGATATTACCATAAATAAGGCATAGGGTCAAACAACTTAATGCGGTTGGAGTGGATTTGAGTGGAGCATGTTTTTCACACGGACAACTATACGTAGCCCTTTCGCGTGTTACGTCAAACAGAAATCTTTTTGTACTGGCGGTCGGAGGCAAAATTATCAATGTTGTATACAAATAAATTTTCAAATCACTATCATATAAAATTGTTATATTAGATATGTATGACTGTGGATAAAGCGAAGGAGGTAGGTACGTCAGGATCGTGGTAAATTGAGGTCCATAATCTCTGCCTACCCCTCTGGGAGACAGGTGTGACGTATGTGTGTATGTATGTATGTATGTTATATGTTAGTAGTTTACTAATTTACTACCATATTTTCACAATTTATTTATTAGTGTATCGCTGTAAAAACTAAATTGTACCCGGACGAAGCCGGGCCGGGTCGCTAGTAATTTTATAAATTTTACGATAAATTTTTGAATATATATATTACTGATGTGGTTTCTGTAAGTGACTATTCGAAAAACAGTCTATTTTTTGTTCGAAAACTTTTTCCAGGCAGACAACGCGTATAACGCACATGCGGCGATAAGTTGTTGCTGTTGGTGCTATCTGCTCTGTATGTTCGGCGTGATGTGCGAACGTGTGAATCAGCCTTAACCCTGTACTCAAGACTTTCTCTGGCTCGACGCATGCTGGAGCAAGAAGGACCAATCCTTGTCAGTGAAGTTCTAGAAAGCCTCTTTGCACTTCCCCAACCAACACAGTTAAGGCCATTTCACACTGAGCTCTTTGCATTGTCGGGTTCACCAGTAAATTAACGCAGAATTAAGAGCGACATAAAATGTTAAATCTTTTCATGCCACTAATTGACTAAACTTCAACATAACGCAAAGGTAACCAAGTGTCAACCAATTACATTAAGAATGTTTTTTATAGTTAGGTATTTTTATTGCTACCAACTTCCGCGTGGATTGTATAGCGTGTTAAACTTCTATTGCAATCAAATGCCATCAAGTTTTAATGTTGTATACGCCTATACGTATTAATCGTAAGTGAACGATAAAAAAATAATCGGTGAGCGTCAATTTAGGCGAGAGGGAGTTATTAACTTACAAAAGGAAATATTTTAAATAATTTTTTTCTACATTTACTATTTGTTTAAATATGCAGACACACGTGTGCATACACTAGCATTTTCCAGATCCCAGATGAAGCATACTTGGTAGTACTGCAGTACGACTTTTCTAGGAAGAGTTTACCATAACTGCAATGTGAACACAGCTACGATTTTATGTACCTTTTTGGCACAGAGTTAACGCAAAGTTAACACAATGAGCCACATTTAAGCTTCAACGTGAATCCCTTAATCTCTCAATCCCACCAAAACGCAGCTCCCATACAGAATCACACCACGCGCGGTTGGCAAGTCCGGGATCAGAGAGAACTCTTGGTATCTAGTAACAGTAAAGATGACATTTAAGAGTGCGCAGGAAAACAGCTTTCGAGTCCAAATAATATATAGAGCATACAACTATTGAAAAAACAAAACGTGAAATATCTACGTGTGAACACGCAATTTTGACATTTATCCAAGCAAATAGTGAATCAAAGCTGGGGGCAATGGATCAGAAGACTAAAACCAGTCTACCACAAATTTTGTCCGTGCTAGCGACCATCGTGACAGTGATTAGGAATATTCCAACGAAAACCACCAACTAATCACCTATGTTCTAATTCAGAAAATGTACAGCACGACTCGACGCGATCATCTTGATAGCAAGATTGGAACCGAGAACGGAAGTGAAGCAAGATCAGAACAAACAGTTAAATGTTTTTTTTTTTTTTAAATAATTATAAAGTTTTACTGAAGTTTTGAGCTGGCACATGTAAAGCCAACAGACGAAATTAACACAAATATGCAAACATGTTACGTGATAACTCCCATCCATGAATTGATTACAAAAGTGTCAAGTCTTAGTTCTTTGCAATATGTACACACTATATTCAGCAACACTCATTGAAATAATTCTTCCACCCGCGCGGAAAGTTGATTTTCGCTCCACCAAACATAATTTTTACACTGGAGAAAACTGACTTTTGGCAGTTACGAATTGAGACAATAAATGGTTTATCAAAACAATTCTTCAGAAGCATTATGAGAAATTACCTGCACGTCGAAGTAACATAATGGACTAGAAAACAAAATCAATTAAAAGTTTTTCGTAATGCTAAATAAAAACTGCCAGATATCTGTAATAAAATTAATTTCCCTTCTCCTCAACGCTGTCAAAGCGTAACGCCGTGCCCTTGTCTAAAGCATGTGGCTAGCTTTTCACTACTCTGCGAGAAAGTGCCAGGAGCAGAAAAGATGCCTGCTCAGAGAAAGGCAACAAGTGTCGTTTTTTTCACCGACCTTTGCAAAGGCCACGTTACTTGCTACTTATCACCTAAGGCCGATTCACATCGAAGTTAATATGGGGTTAATTTTAATTTTTCGTTTAACTGTCAAATTATTTTCTATTCATAATGGATTTAAGAATGGTTAGTTGTAATGCATTGCTACCAAATATGCTATAACTGGGACGTGTAGGTAAATGGTTAGTGTTTGCGTGTACTTGTTTTTACGCATTGTAAATGTGCGTATGAAAAACTTGCTCTATAATATTAACTTTTGCATACACGTACCCATAAAATCATCTTTCACCTAAACTGACACCAATCAGCGCAATAAATTTTCGTTAAGTTCCACTAAAGTTGTACAGTACATGAAGTGCCCAAACGATTCCACACGGAAGTTCGCAGAAAATTAAAAAAAGAAAACCAAAGGAAAAAAAATTCTCGAATCTGGCTGGTTGACACTACGTTACCATTATTTGAGGTTCAACTTCTTACATTAAAACTTAACAACTCAATATCAAAGTAAAAGCTTCAGTTAACGCCAACTTAAATCGGCATTTATGGGGAGCAGTTAAAAAATAAAATGGGGGTTAAGCGGCAGGGGCTGGGGGTTGCGGAGTCACGGCGGCCATCTAGGATGACGTCACGCGGCAACCACCTGCGCTGTCATTCCTCGCCAAATGCGGCCATTTTATTTTTCCCCTTAAACATTTCACGAAATTCCCTCAACATAAAAAAATTTAACACGGAAATTTTCCTTACCAAAATTCAAATGAGTCACTCAGTCCGAAAATGGCATGACCCCACAATCTGGCTACGTGACTTTTTTTGGGAGTGAGAAGTGGCCCTATCATTCACGCTATGACATTCCATGCCAGCACCATCCATCTTGCTTGAAGAATGTTAGAGTTCATTGCCCCGTCATGCAACTTCTTTCGTCATGCTCTGTCATTCCACCATGGTTTTCTCATATTCCTTGTCTCCTTTCACCAAGCGTCCTGGCGGGGACGAGTCTCATGCTCTGTCATTCCACCTACGTGACATAGAGCGAGGCCTGCCCATGCATGCAAGCCTGGAGTCGCACCACACGCGCACCAAGTACTTCCTAAGCCCACCTATAAGCATATTTGGTTTAGT
The DNA here is from genome assembly GCA_002778355.1 of Clitarchus hookeri. Lineage (NCBI taxonomy): Eukaryota > Metazoa > Arthropoda > Insecta > Phasmatodea > Phasmatidae > Clitarchus > Clitarchus hookeri. The sequence continues at coordinate 180,730 of NQII01002273.1, read as the reverse complement.
TTCCGAACAGTTTAAGATACAGTCACCAAATTCATAACATAGGCATCACCCTCGACAATGGCAAGTAGGCCCTGCTTTATTTACCCTGCGGTTCTTTTCGTTGTCGAGGGGGATGCCTATGTTATGAATTTGGTGACTATACCTTAAAATGTTAGGATATTACAGCCAACTATGCTTATAAGTCGGCTTAAGGCGTACTTGACGCGCGCGCGGTGCGACTCTAGGCTAGCTTGCGTGGGCAGACCTCGCTCTATGTCGCGCAGGTGGAATGACATAGTATGAGACTCGTCCCTGCCAAGACATCAGGTGAAAGGATACAAGAAGGAATATGAGAAAACCAAGGTGGAATGACAGCATGAGACTTGTCCTCACCAGGATGCCAGGTGAAAGGAGCCTAGAAGGAATATGAGAAAACCAAAGTGGAATGGCAGAGCACGATGAAAAGTTGCATGATGGGGCAATGAACTCGAACATTCTTCAAGCAAGATGGATGGTGCTGGCATGGAATGTCATAGCGTGAATGATAGGGCCACTTCTCACTCCCAAAAAAAGTCGCGTAGCCATATTGTGGAGTCATGCCATTTTCGGACTGAGTGACTCGCATGAATTTTGACAAAAAAAATTCCGTGGGAATTTTTTTTTTTGTTTTGAGGGAAATTCGGGAAATTTTGGGCATGAAGAAAAAATAATTCCGCAGAAAAAAGGTTAAATGGCCACCTTTGGTGAGGAATGACGGGTCCTTAGCCCCTGGCGCAGAACTCCCATTTTATAACGACTACGGGGAACAGTTACATAATGCTTGCTTTTACACTACGCTGTCACGGCCGCATTATATCAAATAATTAGAGGAAAAATTCTCGCCGAAGACACTATCTGCTGTAGCGTTAAAAGACTGCATTTGCCTATGTTTGCCTATGCTTCTTCGAGCAACAGAAGGCGGAATTTCACTCGTGCATCCTTCAGCTGGCTGCACGGCAAAATGTGTGTGTGGAACTTCAACGTGCAACAACTCGCACCGTCGGCAGTGCACAGATACATAGTGGACGAAGTGTTGCCGT
>NQII01002273.1:103499-179642 GCA_002778355.1 Clitarchus hookeri | reverse complement strand
GGGGGGGGGGGGGGTTTACCACTCTTATAGGAAGTACATACAGCTTCATGCACGGATACATTTGTCAAACATGTTAATAAGATGGGTAGTTCAAACAAAAAGGTTAAGGAATTAGGTTTTTCGAACGGGGAATTTTAAAATGTACCACTAATCTACAGTTATAAATATATATATGATTGATTTTTAAATAACATTCCGAGTATTTTAAACGTCCTCCATAAGACTTGTGAACTTGACAATCCTTACTGTTCCAAGTTAATAGTAAACATTTACTTACGTACCAAAAAGAATCGCTGCACTTCAAATTGGCACACCCCACTTTTCATAAGTCACATCTTAGTATCTATCCCGTAAACAACTCTGTAAAGTCCAGGTACTTTTCGCGTAGTGAAATAGGACACCTTCATAATAATTGTTTTTGTAACTATTTTCAAAACTGTTTGCAGTCTGGTAACTGCGCCAGCCATACAATCCACTGCGTGAGGAAATCGCTGCGCTGAAACAACGAATAACCAGAACAATGCCACGAACGTCATATCCATATCGCGCTGTTCTTATCTGCNAGTTAGTAAGGGGGGGGGGGACTTTAATGGTAACGTTTCTTGAATTCTCAGGCCGTCAAGACACGCACCGGAGTTGACGTCATGGTGCGAGAACACTATTAAACATTCCTTGCCTCCTCCAAAGAACCGAACAATGCTATTGTGATGGGCGACGAAGCTTCACAAGGCTTGATCGTTCGGCAGAGAGCCAAGGATGACGACATACAGGGGCATTTGGCACATACTAGACACAAAGGAATGAGATCATCCAAGCCACTAAATGCTCCAGTCGATTTACAAAAAAACTGCGTAATAGAGTAGTGACTGAAGAATTACTCAAGTATTTCCTAACATCTACTTCCAACTAAATTTAAATTATGGCCTAACAATTTACAAGGCGTAATTTTCTTGTAACATGTATATCAAATTATACAAAATAATTTTTTATTACTAAAAATGAAGCCACTATCTGCAGTCATGCTGTACGGAATACAGGCCATCAAAATACAGACCAAGAACGTAGGTACCAATTTCGCCCTTTGGTTGGTATAATTACATTAAAGGGAGTCACCAGTAAAATTTTTTAAACCATAGACCAAAAATTAGGTTAACTGCTTATTCGTCTTCTGCGCATGTACCCAACATTGACCTACCCCAATCATAAACTGCCAAAGTCACATGGTCAACAGTGATGCATGTGTTTGTTTATATCTTAATTTTTAAATGACAAGCACTATTATGTTATTAAAATACTATTATAAATTTAAATTTCGTCAAACTGCATTAAAAATTGGTTAGAGGAATTATAAAAACATCTCTTAGCACTTGTTTACAGATCTGTTTTCTAACCTAAAATCCAAACCAAGGCGTTTTCTCTAGACGTGTTGGCAGAAAAGCAGTTCAATGTTGGGCCACGGAGATTGGTTGTGCGCAGCCACCGAGATCGGTCTACCTCATCTTTAGTCTATGTTTTAAACACAACAAAAGTAACGTCTGGTCATAACGAAGCACAGCGACCAGAGCTGCGCAATGCAATCCCGGTTAACTGAATTTCTTGTAAATTAGATCTGAAACAGTAGGATATTATGACACGCGGTTAAAGTCAGTGGACTAAACTACACATACCACTTTGTAGGTTTCACCATTCCATTGAGAAAACTGCGCAGAAACCCCGTAAATGTGCTATTTTTTAACTATTTTCACGTTTTTTTCTTTTTTAATATATTGGATAGGATGAAAGTAAAAATTGGCGACCGTAGATAGTTTTTTTTACTTCTCATAGGAAAAAATCTTATGACTGACTACACTGTGAAAAAAATGTGTAATATTTACTGAGAACGTGTTTGCAATTTTACAAATGTTTATAACAGCACAGCAGGCTGTGTTTGTAACATATCTCAAGAAATGTTTGTACTATACTGACCCGTATNACAAATGTTTATAACAGCACAGCAGGCTGTGTTTGTAACATATCTCAAGAAATGTTTGTACTATACTGACCCGTATATAGCTGTTTGTGCAAAAACCATGGGTGATGTTAGTAGTTCCGTGTAAAAAGAAATTGCAAGCTTGAATAACGTAAACCACTTAAAACAACTCAAATACTCATAAGTGTAATAAAACGACAATTTAAATAAAACGTGACAATAATATTTATTAACTGTTAATGTTTCCTAGCTACACAGAACTCTTAAATCGGCTCTGAACAACTCGTTAAGAGCCGTCCAAATCTCTTAACAACAAGACTCTTAAAATGAAATAAATGTACCTATTATTCTTCACCAAATAACTTCATTAATATTTTGTACGCACTTTCATCTATATTTACTATAAAAATAAGCGTTAAGTTCGTAAGTCAGGTTGGTCTTGTGGTTTAAGGGTGCCGGCTAATAATACAAGAGGTGTGGGCTCTAATCCCTGTGCTGCAAAAGCGTATTTTTTGTTGAAATTTTTTTTTGAAAATTTTTTTAGGTGTTCTCCGTTATTAATTAATAAACTTTTTTTCCAGAAGAAAAAAATAATTTTATGTAGAGGGATTATGTGGACTTTGGCACATCGGAACCTGAGACCGGAGCGTCGGAGTTGTCCATGCTGTCATTCCGGTCGGCCAACGGCCATCTTGGATCCATATAACCCTGACCTTAACCATTAATAAAAAATAAAAAAATAATTCAAAAATTTATAAAAACGTTATATTATAACTATATCATAACAATTATTAAAAAATTATTGGTACGCGTTACAACCTCCGTCCGCCATTTTGATCGGTGCAGTTCGCAATCTTGGTAGGTGCAGTCCGTCATGGTGGTAGGCGAACAGCTACCGTCCGCCATCTTGCTTTTTTACGTTTGTCATTTGATTATACATTACTTGAGTTTGTCTCACCCCTTCGTTCGACCGCCATATTAGTTATTTTAGTTTGTAATTTGTTTTACATTGCTAGTGCTCTCCCCAGCACCGCGCCCAGTAGACGACGGACACCCTCCACTCCCCCTTCCAATATATTTAATTAACTAATTGCCCCATCCCTGATTCTCATTGGCTAACACTCACCTCCTTCCAATATATTTAATTTCTCCTCCTATGTTTCTCATTAAGTATTTTCGGAAACCTTCGTTCCGACCAATCGGTGATCTACTTTAATCGCAAGTGCGGACTATTTTTTTCCCTTATAAAGAGTTTTAAGACGCGTCCTGCGCCCCTTCGGGGAAATCAACTACTTTTCTCGGTCATAGAAATGTACGCGTGTTGTCCGAGCGGCCATAACATCCTTTTGGCCATTTTGGAATTTTTAAGAGTGCGCTCGATTAGTGCCTTTGGGCAAACGGGACGAGTTACCGTACCTGCCGAAAGAATTTCTCCTGGTCAACGTACCTAACGAAATTTCGACCGTATTCAAGTATATGCCGGCCTGCCTGCAGCAGGACGAAGACATACATACATACATACATACGAAGACAGGGGTTGGTTCAAGGCCCCGCCGAGTAGCCCTCGCGACGTCTGCGCCCGTAGAAGACGACGTCCGCATGCAAGTTATCTTTTCGCAAGCTGTACCCATGGAAAATGCTCCCCTTCAAGAAATTTACTGGCAAGCACTACCCGGCGTGGAAACCAACCCAGAACCCAGGTGCTCGATGTGTATGGAACTCAATGAAGTTTTAAATGACTTTGTAAAAAATTTTTGAAACTCTGTGTGCGCGTGGGAACATAAAATTTTGTTATATAAGAAAAAAAAACATCTAGTGAATAAAAAAAAATTTGTAACATCCAAGGTTTTTGCTCGTTGGACTCTTACACCATCAAGCAGATTGCCATCTCGTACAGTGACGAAAACGAGAAAACAGAAGTTTTCACTTTTTACCGCCATGTCCATGGCAGCACCACGCAACAGGCATACCACATACAGCCGCACGAAACGCACGGACTATGGTGGGACGAGGGGAATATTCCGTACGAGGAAATTCCGGCAATGCTGGACTCTGCCATAATTCCTTATTAGCCTGTGTATGTGTTTGGAAGACGCCACGAATCGGCGATTCGCAATACGTGCCCCATTGGAACGAACTTTGTATACCTTATGTGTCTTACACGGATGCGTTGTGCTGCTTTCTATAAAGTAATCATGACTCGAAAAACCCAAAAAACAGAGTTAAAACCACTTTGCTACCCCTCACGGTATGCGATACACACTGAACGATTCCATTCATTCCCTCTAACCCAGTCATAAACGCTCATCATTAAAAACATTTCCTCCCAAGTTTAAAATCAGTGCATTATGAAATTTAGGTAGCACAAAATAAATACCCATATGGTTACTCCACGTGCGGTGATTTTTCTAGCACCCATTGCCAGCATATAAAACTCTTTATACGCATAAATAATGCACATACAAAAAGTTTTGCAGGAAAAAAAATTACATACCTCGAAGAGACGCTAGCGTACAAAACCATAAAAAAAAAAAACGGTTACCTTCGGGAAACAAATTTCTATATTTTCGCATATATTCGAGTGCACTCTCTTCATTGACCAATATATCTGATCCACGGTAAAACACCCCCACCCTCCACCTCAGAGTCCTCCTACACTGCTACGTGACTTAAGCCGAATGAAAAGTGACATGCGAANAGGCGACATGCGAACATGTGTATGTACATGTGTGCGGCATCTAATCCAGCAGGTGTCAATAGTATTCACTCTATGAATTACGCGAACTAAAACATAGTTTTATTTCCGAGATGCTAGTCCACCATGCAGATTTATACCACAATACGAATCCCAGCAAAGGCATGCGTATACAGCTCTCATTCACCACCCTTCAACCTCATCGAAACATTAAGGAAAGACTTAACAAGTGCGAAAAAAATTAGAGCATATTGCAGCTAGCGCATTACGGAGAACATGAAATTTAGAGTTTTGTTAATCCCTTTCAAATGTAGAAAATTAATTATATGTAAAACAAATTTGTAAATAAATTTTGCCTCGAACTCCACCTTTGTTTTTTTCGTATAAAAGTTACAAGGTCAAGGTCACGTGGATTCAAGATGGCCGCCGGCCGACCGGAATGACAGTACGAACCGCTCAGACCCAGGTCCCGATGTGCTAAAGTCTCCATAATCCCTTTACTATTTTATGTACACTTCTCAATAATGTTAGTTGTAATACAAGGCTATCATCTGTAGTACTCGTGTAGTTTCAGGAAGTAGTTTTTTTCTTTTTTCAAAGGTTGGTTTCAAAGAGCTTACTTTACCGTGAATAGATTTGGCAAAATTTCACGTTAAAGCAATATATGTATGCTGCTGTCTCCGTGCATGCCATAGTCGAAGAAGAAAGTTGCGCTATAGTTAGCTGTTACCTACGCACTTTCAGTGAGTCCTGCTCACTGCATATCCTTGAGCCATAGATACAGCTAACATTCAACATTACCATGAACATGAATGGGACCGGTGCGTTGATAGGTGCCACTGTACAATTGTTACAACCACAAATGTGTTACTATTACGCCAATTTTTTGTGGTACGAGACACAAAAACTAAATAATTCCAGCGACCACCCATTAAAAAACATTTTAGTAAAACGTTACGACAAACGATTATTCAAATTTGAAGTTAATACTACTGTGCCTTCTGTACATTAAAATATACGCAAAGACAATCAGACGATTATTTTTGCCGAAGGGTAACTTCTAAAATGCTACACAATCTGCACATAAAGAACGGTACAGCGAAACCTAAACTCCTGAGGCGGAGCAGCTACGGTAGTAACGCATGGAAAGCTGCTTGCTTTTTATGCGCCTGTCCTTGCAGGAATACCGGAGCCGGCAAGGTGAGCGGCACTAGTCACATGGGCGGCGCCACGCCGAAACGTGCACGCCGCCGTCCGCACCTGGCGTTCAAGTAACCGCTCCGTTCAAATGGCTCCAGCCGAATGTCCACGCCCGATCACGTGATACCTTTTCGTCTCTGAACACGAAATACAACATGTTGCTGATGTAATCCGATCACAGGTTCTACACTGTCGTACCCTACTCTAACTTTCTTATCCTGAATAAACTTGGGTAGGTAGAAAGGTAGGTCTTAACGTCTCGTCGACAGAGATGTCAGAGACGGAGCAATTTGCTTCAGAGAAGCAACAGTAAAGGAATCTGCCATGGCTTGTAGTAAGAAACGGTTTTCGTCTGGATTGATTTCAGGAAACCATGGAAAACCGAAAACATGATGACCGGACGGGCATTCTAACCCAGAACCTCCCGACGAAGTCCAAAGGTTTGCCACTGCGCCACCTCGCTCGGAAAAATAATCTTGGGTATTTTGCAAGGAGTAACCTTAGTATTTTTTTTTTCAAATACGATGTTTCGGATTCTATACCGTGTAAGCCACGAACGAATTTGTCGCCTTCCTCAGATATATGTCTGTTTACACTTTCTGCAGACCGTCTCCCTACTCCCCTATGTTTACACTTTCTAGACAGCCTCCCCACCCCCTCCGTGGTTGACGTCCTCCGGCTTCGCGGCTGAACGCGTGACTACTTCGTATGTGAGATCATAGTCAAAAGAATAGTTAATGTGCGAGACTCTTTACACTGCTCCCTACAAGCGAGACTATCCCAGACGATGGTCGTGGCCACTTGATCTCTCAGTTTTTTGACATTGAGATCGTATATACGAAGGCCTGTACGTATTAACCCTATTTTTCATCAATTGGCGAGTCACGGATGGAACAGAAATTCAATGGAGTGCGTACGGACAAATAAATAAGCAAAACAAGCCTCGTATCCAGTCAGTGCACATGGATATATTTACTGGATCAGTGGTCTGCAGTCCATTCACGGTTAATTCCAACATTTTTGAAGCCCTGCTTAGGTTCTACTTCCGTGTTATTACTCCGCTTCATGCAAACAAAGCTAAACCAAGTATAGAAAATTACACCAGGGGACAACGCACCGCATCCGTGCACACTCAGTGTAATAGTTTGCATAAGAACTATTTCTTGCTATGCATTACCAACGCACCTATTTTCTCCCTGTTTTATTCTAATTAATTATAAGTGAAATATTATAATTTATAGATAAAACGTAAGTATAAGTTATATTTAATCAAAAAATAAGGTACTCTTATTTTAACACGAATATAAAACGTTTGTGGTATATATGTTTAGGAAACGAGCTAACAGACCTGTACACATTAAGGAAATACAAGTCGACCTTTCTCATAATCAATTAGGGTCTTGGTGGCGGTGTGCTCATACCAATCGCCTGTTACCACGGTGAACCGGGTTTGATCCTGGCGGGGTGTAGCTCGGATTTTCGCATGTGATGTGGAGGTCGTTGGCTGGCGTGTTTTCTCGGGGATACTCCCGTTTACCTCACTACTGCATTCTGTCTTTGCTCCATTCTCATCTCGCCTCACCTCAATCGAGACATAAGACATCCCTTGTTAAGGGGCACCCAAAACCTCTCTCAGCCGTAATCACAGTCTAACAATTATTCAAATGACTATGTTAACAATACACGACAAGCAAAAATTTTGATGACTCAAAATAATTAGGTTTAAACGTTTCAATGTAACACTTTTAACCTCTATGTTAGAAAATGAAATTTTGCAATAAATGAATGTTGGCCCGAATGGTTGCACTTTAAGCTAACATGAAAGTTCTTGTAAGCCAATAACTAAACCCAAACCCTTCTTATCCTTCCAACAGTTGTTAGCAGCATCTCGCCAAGGCTCCAGACGAGAACCTTGCTGCCAATACAGGTTTCATCTCTGCAACCTCGGGGAAAAAATAAATTTGGTACAAGGTTATGTCTTCTTCCGCCCGGAACCAGTTTCGACTAACGCAATCCTTGTCTAAATGATCCACACCGGGATGAGAGAGACAAAGAGAGAGAGGGAAAAACAGCACAGTTCTGTCCATAGAAATTTCTTGCTTCACCTCCCCCCCCCCTCCTAGCATGAACACTTCGTAGGTGGGGAAAATTCGTTTTACAGCACGTGTGGGCAAGTGCGTGTCTAGTAGCTGCATTTCCGCATTCAGTGTAACAGACGGCCAAAGTCAACCTACGATTATGGGCGAATCACAGCTGTTTACCACAAACCTACGACGACAGGGTTATTAACAAGGCCTAGTGTCAACGGGAATGCATGAGAGCCTCTGTGCTCTTTTGCCCAGCGCATGCACGTACAACTCTCAGCAAAGAAGCCACTTCTACACGGACGCGAAACTTTGAACATTTTGCCACCCCTATTTTCCAGAACGCCATTTTTTCAGGCATATAGAAACAAAGCGTTTAAGGATTCTCAAAACGTAAGAAACAAAACGGGCACTTAGACGTACAGCATAGAAAATTAGCTTTAAGATTCATATTTATTTTGAATACTACCATTTGGATACATTGTAAGTAATACTTCCAAACAGTAAAAAAAATTTTTAGTTGAATTTTTTTTGCATAATTAGCTGTCAAAGGCACAATTTTTATGCTTTTGTAATATAGGAAGAAAAAAATGTGAAGTAGCTACAATAAAAAAAAGGCAAAGAAAAATTATTACCTTAGGAATTTCAAGCACACCATCAGTTAAATTAAAAAATATAATTACGTTTAATTCTTCATTAATTCCCATGTGTAAGGGAAATTACAATAATACAGAGACGGTAGAGTCTATGATAAGACAGTTTTATTCCAAACTAAAAATATGTTAAAGGGACTTAGTTATACAGAAATCATGCATATCAAAAAGCTTTACTAAATGAAAATTACAGATGTGTTCGACATAAATACAAAAAATATACGGAAAACAGTAGTTATCCTCGAACGCTGCTCGTAAAAAAAACCTTACTTTAAACACGAAATAAGCCGGCCCCAGTAAGGCCCTTCATAATAAATCAAACCAGTGACAACAGAATTCGAGTGGCAATCACGCTGCGTATAGCCAAAAATACGTGACCAAAGGCCGCACTCCTATCATCGTAGAAAATCATGGAAATAAATATTCATGCATTTCAGTGTAGTAAGGTTCACATTTTGACCGCTACAAAAAAAAAAGAAACTCATTGGATTTTTAACATATGCATATTACACTCACGACTGCCGCTATACGTATGTACACAAATAATCATAATAATAAAAACACTGACGAAACGTAACAAACATAATTTAATTTGCCGTTTTGCACTGGGAAAAAAAAAAGTATTCATACACCAACTGAAAATAAAACATGTAGCTGCAAAAACTGCTTCAATAACCCTGCTATGTATCATCTCCCTCACAACCTCTTTGGTATGGAATGGACCAATTTCCTCGTCTTAGATGCAATACTTAGCCATTCTTGTAACATACATTCTTTCAAAAAAGTCTTGCTACGTATTTTTAAGGCCAGGGCTTCGGGATAGGCCATACCATGTCGGATCCACATCCAAACCATAGTGCACTTCAACTCCCTGTTCAGGAGTTGTCATTTGTGAAGATCTATTGTGTCTAAAGTGTGTGCGTTATATAATTAGCGAGTGTGCCATTTATCTGAGCAGGTTAAAAAGGAAGCAGAGATTTCTGGTGAAAGGATAACCCGTATTTTTACTAACAACTGTAGGCTACACCGTGAAATATATTGGAAAATGTACTAGACAACTGTAAGGTAATACTGCGTTACGTGCGCAGTTTACAATTATGATTCACTAAACAGAACCCGGCGTCGCGCCACACGTCCATCGCTCGCAGTGTTGTGAATACCACTGTCGTTTGACGCTAAATACAAAAACGCGTTACCAACTGAACTTGCAGAGCGCATCGAGATCATGGACAACACGGTAAAAAAAAATGCAACCAAAACATGCAATAATGTTTAGCACCAAGAGGGTTCTTCGCGGCTTAATTACAATGACTTTCAGTAGTCCAAGGATGTTTACAGTTACATATGTTGTGTATACAACCCACTTGCACCAACCACGCTGCTCTTAGTTTCCCCTCATCAACCAACACCGGGTTCTGCTGACACACAAAATGTTGGCACAGCTGATGACCGACGTCTGAAAACCGTAGAGAAAAATGGCATATAAAGCGCATGGAAGCTGCGCAATACAACTCTTCGTGTTCCAACTTTAGACTGCTTTTTTGCGAGTAGCACTATAAAAACAGCGTGGATTGGGTTTGCGGCTATAACACTATGTAACTAAATGCTTAGATCTGTACACTTACTATAACCTGGCTTTAATGTTGCTAAATTGAATTCAGTTTAGTCCAAGAACTGTAGTCAAGTATAAAGGCGGATCCGTAAAAATTCAAATGTAAATCACGTTCATCACTGCTGACCACGTGACAGGCGATGGGCGAGTCACTGTTTAGGGCATGCGCAGAAGACAAAAATCTGTCTACCTCATTTTTATGCGTAAGACGTGCAAATAGTGCCATGAATAATGCAACGGGAGTCCAGCTGAAGGGCCGAACTGAAATTACTCATAAATAAAACGAATTAGTAGAGCCAACATTGGAAAGGAAACGGAATGAAATGTGTCGCTCATGAGAAAAAGGATAGTTCTCGTGTTTAAACATTTAACTTAATGATTTGAAATTACTTAAAAGATTTAACAAACTGTTATCCACGTCACACCGCTCTAATCTTTCTGCTTTCGGCTGGCAACTTCTTTTAAACAGAATCTTATAATCACGATGAATGTTTGGGATTTATTTGGTTCACACACCTGTACTTCTTTTCATGAGCAAGTTCTCTATTGCTCTAAGGAAATGCCACCCAACATTTCAGCATCGCGGTAAAAATAACACATTCGGTTCTAAAACTGAAATGTGGCTATCTTTAGTGCTCTGTGATCCATAAGGTCACAAAGTCAACGGGGCGGAGGCTCGCCATCTCGGACGGTCTTATGTTCATCAATATTGGGCCAGAAGTTAAACTATTAATTATGTTTTAAAACGAATAACGCTAGAATCTTGAGTACGCACTACAAGATAATGTTCTCTCTCCACATTTGCCCGAAATATGCTGTCTTTTCACACAGTACAATACTCTGCGAAGCTGTCAACATGGACTAACAATGAAATATACAGTACACTTTACAGCATTAAAACTTACAAAGGCAAAAAACTCACTGTGGAGTGTGTCAGCGCAGGTAAGTGGAAAATAGATTTAATGCTCCGGAGAACCAAGAGACTCATCGGAAAACTAATCTGGATTGGGGATGCCGACAAATCTTTCAACAAAGTAAATTCGAGGGGGAAGGGGGGATCCAACTCATTACCTTCATGGTTATGGGCGCACAGTCGCCAAGCACAGAGACCACTGAAGACTACATCCACAACCGTCTATGAATCGGGATGGAACACCTGACTTACGAGCCAAAGTTAATCACACCGGTCATACGAACAAATATAATTAATGCTGTACAAGCGAGAGAGAAGGAAGGTGGACCACAGAGAAGTAAACATTCTTGACATAGGAGCGTGTACTGAATATGAAAAATGTCTGAAGTCTACCTTTTGACCTTTACTATACTGAAAGGTAGTACACATTAAAAACGATACATCCTAACCATGAAAACTTACACAAACACTTAATTAATTGACGAAAGGTAATGTAATGTTTAAGGTTGCCACCTGGACGAGAGGGAGGTATTTTGTATTCCAAGATCTAGAAGCACGGGAGCGCTAAAGGCGACCGCCGATTTTATTAAGACCCTTATAATCTTAATGTGTATACAATTAAATCGATAACCTGGTATACCTCTTTCACTTAGGTGATTGAACAATCATTAGTTTGACAGACCCTGGAGACTAAGTCAATGGCCAACCGCTGAATCTTGACAGAACGAATTCCACGTTTCCACGTAAACTGAGAAATGGCGCCTAAAATAAGCAACAATCAGAAACAAATAAATATACAGTAAATACAAAACTGCTAATTACGGCCTGCTAAGCAAATACGACGCGAAAGGTATAGCAGTACTGAAGGAATTTGAAAATCTACTACTTCAGCTACTGGTAACCTGAACTGAGGTTTCAATACTACTCGTACGACTTCGATTGTGCATAGTGCCTATGTCTTCCTGTTTTTCAGTATATTCGACAGTCTGAATATCCCGGTTGTTGAGTACGAGCTGCGTCCCAGCAGTGATGACAGCAACCACAGTTTGACTGCACGCAGCAGTCGTCATCTTTAGCGTGACGGAATCCTCGGCTCATGTGCACGACTGAGGGGAGACTCCCACGTGGCTAAGAGGCCTGGCCGTTGATTCGCGCTCAAGCTCCAACATGACGCAATTTACGAGCAAGTCGAAACCACTAGGTTTGCAGCATACAATTACCATAGATATCCCATCCGCTAGCTTTTCTGTGCGTAACCGCGTGACGTCAACCCCATGATTAACATTCTTCACCGAGATATCACCGTGCTCAATGCCAACACTTCAAATATGCCTAATGCAATGTACGGCACCTTGCTAGCAATCATGAAGGTCGACAATTCCGGTGATACGCCATCAACGATGGGCGTTCCGACTTCAGGCAGTTGTAAGACCCATTCTACACGAGCAGTCTATACGCCGCAGTTTCGCCGCTAGCAACCGCTCAAGAGATGTCAATCTATACACGTGGGCGATTTAACGCAGCTGTTTACCGCTAAGCTTCCTTCGGCTTCCAAAAAATTTACTGTACAGGTCGGATGTGTTTCGCGATTAACTTTGTTGCAGAAAATTCACAAAAAATTTTACCGTAGTCTAAACAGATTTCCAATGGGCCTTATTCGTACATAGCTTCGTAAAGTTCGGCCCAATACTTCACCTTCATTTCTCTGTTACGTACTCTTCGCACTGATCATTATACAGAGGTGGTCGCTGGTCTATTTCACAAATACATTTTTTCGTATTAAACATTTTGACTCACAGTAACACCAAGCTCGTGATGTAGACGTGGTTAAACTGCCTTACTACTGCCGCACCATGTGCATTCATGGCGGACCGCATGCTTCCTGTTGTATCTAGAGAAACACTCTTCTATAGGCTATTCACGGGAAAGTAAGCACTTTTGAGGCCCCAGTTACTTTATTTCTGCCATGTTTTATCCTTTAATCATCTTTTAAAATAAATATTGCCATGCAAGTAATAAACACAGTGTGTAGATTCCACGGCACTCTGTAGTTAACGTCGAAGGCTAAAATAAAATATATGTATTGACTATTATTTCATATGAGAGGGCTTTCAAAAGTGATCATTTTACCTATAGCCTACAGTCTGACTCACTTCAAAAGCTTGGGTTCTGTTCGATGGGATGGTTGCTAGCGGTGAAACCGCGCCGTTTTGACCGCCCGTGTAACATGAGAGTACGGCGCGCCGAGTGTAGGTACAGTAGGTGTATACCTGGTGCAGCGTAGTGCGGTCCACGAAGCCCGCCCCAGAAGGCCTCTGGCGGCATCCCTCCACATGCCGCGGGCGCCGAGACTGCGGACTGGCGTGCGGTGATGCTGCTAAGTCCGCCCCAGCCTTATCTCGCGGCGGCTGATAACTCCGCTGACCTTCACACACATCTGATCTCGCGCCTCCCGCGAGCAAACAGATCATGTCAACTGCGCCTGCCTCAGTGCTGCCGTACGTTGGGGATGGCGAAGACGGCGTGTCGCGATCGTAGTTCCGATACTGCTGCTCCAAAAGTCAGCTCCGCTACTTCGCTCAGGTACAGTACATCAATGATGGAGATGGGAGCAAACCTGAATATGGACGTGGATGTGAAGTTGTGGTGGGACAAGCCAGTTTTAGGAAAACCCGGGGTGGTTTGCAGTTAACCCTTAGCCACAAGTATGAAATGTCATGTGCCAGCATAGGCTCCGTGTTTAAAGCTTTGGTTCTGTCAAGCTAAGGCAAATTGCTTCCAGGGATATTCCCATCAGTACACGTACTACACCCCAACTTTCGACAATTCTTTTCTTAAATCAGACATGAGCTACAACAAAAATTTTAATTTCTTAAGTTTTTGTTTACCTACAAGTTCCGGTGACAAGATAAAAAAAAAAAAAAGTTTATCCAGCGAAAGGCCAGCAACTCTAAAACTGTATAACTATATACCTATGCTGCTCGGAACTGCTGCAATTCTGTCAACTGCGGCCGTCAGACGTATATGTTTATCAAGATTAGTTGACAAGAACATTATTCCTTTTCGAAGCAGTAGTGGCAAAAAATTCTTCAGGCATACAAATTGCACATGCGCATGATGAATTCTATCTACGAAATTAATCACTTAACCGTACCAGCAATTATGGTTCTCAGTTGCTAGGACGTAGTAGCACCTGTTGCAGTTCGTGTGAATAATTTTGTACAGAAGTGGAGATCTGCCGAGAGAAAAACAGTACTGACAAAAATGTAAAGATACACGAATAAAACAATCTTATGTCCAAAACATGTCAATAACCTGTATTAAAAAAAATATTACAATTAGTTGAGTATGATAACTACAAAATTAAATATATACCGATGTCAACAACATCATATAAAAACATTTAGCACCTGAAAGTTACGTGTATAAACGCTATCACTAAAAATAACTTATTACAGACACAAAGTTACACAAATGAAGTGTCCCATTCAATTATGAAAGTTATTTCTTTTAGCCTTAAGTATTTAAGGATCCTACGGGGAAATTTTTTTTGTTCAGCGCTAGTAGTTCGGAGCTTGAAATTTTGCAAAGGTAGTGTAATCGGCTCTTTCTTGTTTCACTTAAGGCAATGCAGTTTAAAAGTGCTTACCTTTTTACCTGGGGGACGAAGTTCCTGATACTGCTTAGAAAATGGGTAGACGTAAGTAAATTCTGCAAATTAGCATGCTATAAGTTCGCAGGACAAAGTTTTAAACAGCACAGTCCTAACTTCCATTTCTCTCTTGCTACAGCTGAATAATTGTTTCGTAACTCCCAATTACGGTGCTCAGCGATCAGAAAGTACACAGTAACTAAACTAGCCAAATAACTGCAGCTGAAACATAACGTATTTTTATTGTTCGATTTATCTGTAAAATAAAATCACCTTACGGCCTTTGCTACATGAATGCACATACGGAGGAAGTGCCAATAAAATTGCGAATGTGTTCACGAAGCAATTTAAATTCATTAAAATATAATTACATTGTCTTTTCATTTAATTTTAATAATTTTCATAACCCAGTATGGAAACTCGCGAACCTTTGCCCGTGCAAAAACTAGGGAAAAGGGTAGGCACAAACATTTCTTAACATCTCCAAGGTCAGGACGACTTAACCTGGTACGTTCCTCAATGTACTGGTCTTACTTAATAGAGCTGTAAAGTAACTTAATAGTATTTATGAGCTTACTAATTATAAAGTTAAATAAAAATATTAATTACAGACGTGTGTGGTTTTTTTTAATACACAGCGAGCCAGCAAAGTACTTTGTAATGTTTCAAGAGGGTATTTTCCAGATCGTGTAACAATTTGGGAGGAGGGAGAGTTTGTCTGGGTTCCAGAACTCTGAGAAACCCATGTAATAAACCGGTTTGACAGAAAGACCGGTGAGCAGCGACATCAATATGCGAGTGAAACAACTAGTCCAACGCTCGCCCGTGCGTAGCACGTAAGTGTCCGAAAGACTAGGGCCGTGTTACAACTGTCTTGAATTTCGTAATCTATAATCATGGTCTATCACATCCTACATAATTATTAACGCCCGTACCCAACGATGGCCGTGTCGAATGCTGCTATTACTGGCGGTATAAAGGAGAAAGTGAACTCGCGTGCGGTCACACCAAGCTTACTTTTTAATGAACAAACATGACGGCAAGCTTCGGGCCACTCGCAGCCTAGTGCTGCAATGGGCAGGGAATTTTGAATACATGTACCAGGAAACTGCTCTGGCATTCTACTGGGAATATATTGCGAAAATCACACGAGAAACGCCGCCCCAGTGCAAGTAAGCCTGTATCGAATACACGACTTGAGTAGGCCGCATGCATCGTAGAGACCGCAATAACTGAGCATGCGCGTTTTCACTTATCATTTTAAACATACGGGTAGTTTAGAAAATCCTGGTAGGTTGGATTAGTAACTTAGAATAGAGAATGAATACTTGGTTTTACAGTTTTAACTAACGTGTACCACTAGTTGAACGAGTGTTGTTCTATTTAAACTAACCCAGGCCAGTGGGTCGTTTTCACACGCGCATACGACTGTTCACGTATGCTTGTATAAAATGCGTGCCATGTAGGCTACCGCGCGAATAAAACGACTAGGCAAGAAAATAAAAGTGTAGATCATTTAGTGCGATGCGATTTCGTTCCCGTTTTTCACAACTTAAACAATATCATTAACTTTGCGTGACTGCAGCCACACAGTTAAATCATTTTTAAGCAACATATGCTGCGCAAACGCGCTTCTAGAGACAGCACTGCATATCGTCTACAATAGCACCGCGCGCACCGTTAGTAGCGGCTTCCACTGCGAACACGTGAGCTGAACGTTAAGTACACCTGAGGTGCGCTATGACAACTACTCAAGTCGTGCTTAGCCTACGTGTACACCACACACAGGAATGTTACGCTCCAAGAGAGAAGTTTACAACATCGAGCAGTGATGAACATCGTTATACTACTGTACACATTATGTAATGGAAACAGAAAAAAACTCCTCTTAACTATTTAAAGTCGGCGTAAAAATATTTTTCGACAAAACCCGAGAAAAAAAAAACAATATTTCTGAAAGACTGTTCTACTATCCAAAACATTACGCAGTTTTTCTATATAAAATAAAAGTTCAAAAAGTTCAATTGAAGCAATTCACACAGTTTGGAGGCCCATTCCGACTATCATCTTAAGATGGCGCAAGTAAATAAATTAATGCTGAACACGTTAATTGAAGTTCACAGGTTTCTGGAAGCCAAAACAGAAAAATTAAGAAAGAGCAATCCTAAATAACAGTTTCGGTCTACTTTGCAAGTCAATATTTTGACGGAATGATAGATTACATTAGCGCGATATTTTATGTCACACTAAAAACATGCATATTTACGGCGTGAGAAATAGCTCGTTAGTGATGCATATCTCTCGCACATTAATCCACAAAGCTAGTGAAAAATATTATCTAGGATTGTAGTTTATTAATTTTTCTGTATGCGATTCCAAAAACGTGTAGATTGTTATCAATGTGTTTTGTGTATAATATTTACACTACCACGCCCTTGTAATGAACTGTTGGCTGTTCACGGTAAAGTGAGCACTTTTGAGGCCATAGTTACATTTTCCTTTCAGCCATTTTTTTAAAATAACTATAGCCATGAAAGTAATAAACACAGTTTGTACATTCCAAAACACTCTGAAGTTAACGCCTAGGGCCAAAATAAAATACATTTTTTATTATTATTCCAAATGAGAGGACTTTTGAAAGTGCCCACTTTACCGTGAATAGCCTATAGGACCTGGAGCGCGCGCGAGCCGTCCTCTACTTCCGGGTTCTGAAGAGTGTAATCTGAAACAAGGTCGAAACGCCGAGAGGGAATATCGTGACGTGGCTCCAAGCCCGGAGATTGCCAATCCTACGGTGGCGAAAGCCCACACACTTCTTTTTGCTCGTACAATGCGTCTGCTTTTCTGGGCCCCTCGCCAAATACGATAGACACTAATATCGGGCAGCTTCAGATTTGACACAAACGAGGGCGTGGCACCGAACCCGAGGGAAAAATAGGTTTGTTACGATTTATAAACCCCGACTTTTATATCAGTATAATTATCTCATTACGATTTGACGAGCTACGGGCGAGTCACAGAACGTCAAGTGTACAGAAACCAAACCTCTGCGTGTATCCGAAAACGAAACAGTAGGATGTACTATTAATTAACATTACAAAGCAGCACAACGTTGCCAATCAGACACTTGCAGAAAATCACGCAACTGATCGAGCAATGTTCCCGCCAAAAAACATCTATGCACTTGCTGTGCGAGCGAACATTGTCGCACTCCTGTGACGGGTAAGCAGAAACTGTGACATGGAATACGAGAAAAGAGTAGTTTCAAGACACCGGCAACTCCAACTACTGCAAGCCTCAAGTAGTGGAGCAAACAAATGACTCAAGCTATCAAGAAGGGCTTCAAGTTCTACATACAACCTCCAACCTATAAGCGTTCTAAATATAAGAGATACTGCTGCTCTTCGTAAACAGTTAAGCACCAGGACTTTTGTTTCGGCACATAAAAAAATAATCAGCCTTTGAAAAAAAATCACATGTAACTGCATACATATAAATATCAATAATAAATGGAGTATTTTCAGTAGGCCTAATGTAGGCAGCGGACTGGTAAAAAGTGCAGAGTTTAATCTGAAAATGTTGTCTGTTGATAAATGAAATTAGTGCCTGTATTAATACGTAGACCTGATAGACATTACCATACCAGCAATTAAGTTCTCCATCGCAATGTTGATTGCCAAGTCTTGCAGGAGGACGAGAACTTGACAGAAAGACGAAACAAAGCACGGCTATCAGCTTTGTTACTAAAAGCGGTTGCATGTCCGGAGATATTTCCGCGTTCGAAGCTCGGAAGCGATAAGGGCTCCGCTGCCACGCGTATCAAGTGTGCCATGATGCTGGCATGCATGTTCTCATCGTGCTGCGCGTGTTTATGCGACTTTAACGAGGCGACTCTATCGTTTTATTGACGGAAAGTGTGTAGAAAGGTTTAAAACAATACAAGCTCCTATTCTAGGTTCGCTCGTGTCCGGATATAATGTTTTAAAATGCAGTTGTCCGGAAAAAAAAAAACGTTCATAACGATGTTGAAGGGATCTAAAATATTTATAGAATATGTGGTATTCTGAAAGTGCCATTACTTCCACCTCTAGAACTAGAACCGGCGGCGTCACAGCGACGTGAAGCCGCAGAGCAGATAAGTACAGAGACGAACTGTGGTGGGGGTTCCTATGGCGTGGCCGTACCCATCCTCCGATTGGCTGCTCGAGGCTCTGAGAACGGGCCTTCAGCCACATTGGCTACTGAGTGCTATGGGCTGCCGGCTGGTGGGTAGATTAGCAGGCGCTGATTGGCGAACGTCGCTCCGACATGTTGCCGACCAGCGAGGCCATTTTGCTGGCGCGTGCGACAGAGTTGAACTCTGTATTGGCAAGTACTCCGTGGCTGAAGTGTCGACTCACCAGATGGAGATGAGCTCCTCGAGCGACCACTCGTCGACGGCGACGCCGCTGTCCGGAGAGCTGCTCGCCATGGCCACCCGCGACACGCAGACCAGAGCCTCCCGCAGACTGACTGNTCAACATCCCCTCCAACCCGGCAGCAGACTGCCATAAGGCAAAGCGTGCAACTCACCTCGCCACCGATCAATTCCGAAATACCCCACGCCATGTTCGATATGCACGCCCACGTGCTACACCGGGAAGGAGACCACAGGTGAAGGTCTTCCCCCGCCCTTTCAGTAAAGTCGTTTTTTAAATTTCGCGGCAATATTTTGACTAATGTAAACTGAAAAGTTGCATACTGCTGTTGAGACTGTTCAAGAGCCATTTTGTTTTTAGAGTTTAAGATTTCATGGTCACGTGACACGATACCAAGAACTTAACATTCATAATTTTTTTAGCGTAAATATCGCAAGTTTAACTAAAAATCTCAACTTACAAATTTAAAAAAAGTTATTTTAACACGTAAATTTTGTTTTAGATAAAGATTTTGTTGAAATCACACAAGTGGTTCACTTGCGGTGAAGGGTTTAACGTCTACGTCGAATTCAATTTTTTTTCTCAGAACTTAAAATTTTAAAATGGGCAAACCGCATGACAAATTTCCAAGCAGAATATTTATACGACATTCTGATGATATAAACAATAATTTAGAGTTTTATCGTAACATATTACTTTTGCTCAATTTTGTGATTTGTATGAAGAAACACACACATTTGAAATTCCCATAGTTCGTATCAAAACAATACATGCTCCTATCGTAGGTTCGCTCGTGTCCGGGTGGTGTACAAAAATGCGTTTTTACTAAATTGTGATTCAAATTGAACATATAGCAGAACCAAACCAGCAGTTTTTCAGAGAGGCAAAGCTTTTCTAATAAACACCCCACCGCCCTCTAGCACTAAAGAAGAGCACCTGTGTGTCCCATGTTATGTTATTTCCAACAAACACAAACGTTTATTTGTATTTATATGCACTCGTCACTAACAGTTCTGGCGGTCCGTTTTCTACCTGGTAGGTACACACTCATCGCACGGTCTGGAGCAAAAAAAAAGAACTATCGAAACCTGTAACGCAAATAATGATCCACGATTGGTATAGTGACATGTTTTATTGGACGCTAGACGACTGACAGCGATAATATGTCCCATGGCAACAGTTGTTTAAAAGCCTCAGGTAAGTATTCTGTATTTTTAAGAAACTCAATCCAAATTACACGCATGTCGCAGATAGAAGACTAGTCCGGAATAAAGCTAATTGAAAGATTGTGTCCTCTGACAGTAGCGCATCTCGAGGTGAACACGATACCCGCAGCGTTATGTTCTGGAATGCTGATGCCGTTCTTGAAGTCTCCTGTGTCAATTTCCTTCACTTTGCTTGCGGAGCGGACACACAAGGTGTCAAGTGCACGAGCAGCTCCTGAGCCAACGTACCAACAATAAATGCTGAACACGGGAGGGGGTTTTCGGCAGGTAACACGCTACCATCAACTGATACAAATATCAGAATTAAATGCCGATTACGAAAGCAGTTCATGGAGTAAGTAGAAACTTTTTTTACACGACAAGAGTATGCGTGATTATTTTCGGAATGAGCTAGTTTTAAAAAGGCGCCCTTGGTAATTCTAACCTAACATTTAGGCTTATTTACGAAGGTATTCGTTGTTCCCAGTTCTGTCTACTGTGCATTAATATACAGCAATTTGCTAATAGCTCAGATAAGTTTTCTTAAGTGACAATGTAATTAATGAGCTCATACAATATAAAGAGATGATAGATTTTGTTTATCCCCTGTAAATCTTTAATGTTATGACATAGTGTAAACACATTTTGAAGTTTTTATATTAACAATAACTTTAAAACACTACTAAGAAACGATTTTATATATTACACAATTACTTGTAACTGCGGATAGCGAAGGAAAATTATGAAGCTAAAGTCACAAAAATTAACTACACAACCTACTTCAGTCAGATAAAAACTGAATAACCGGTAAAAAAAAAAAAAAATACTGTCTCGCCAGTGGCTAGGCAACACTTATTCCTGAGGTTGGGCAAAGCAGACGACTCCGCTCAGCTTCCGCTCTTTATTCATGATGTCGACCCTGCCTTTGGCGGGAGCTGCATGTGTCAACTGTTCAATTAAGTTTCATCTTCTCAGCCCGAGATGAACATCGAGTCCAGCATTCCTTCGGGACGGTTGGCACTATGACAAGGGCTTGGCAAAACGAGATATTTTAAAACGCAGCGTTTCGTCCAGCAGTTTTTTATCCCAGTTTTCCTTACATGCGCGATAGATTGGAGAGAGACGTTCCTCGTGTTTTTTTCTTCCATTACTAATGTCTGGGATTAATTTTTGAAAATATTGACTGTTTGGGGCTAGAACATTGTTTAAATATATTTTAGAGACATTTATTTGTATTCTTGTAATATTTATCACTTCTGCAGCCATTCCCAGAAGATAATCAATAATTAGTTGCCATTTATTTAATGTGGTAAATAAATACAGTTACCCACTGATATTACAGTTATTGAATCATCTTAGTAATATCCTATGTCTTGTCAAAGAATAAATCCCAACAATTAATGGTAAATACCTTCTATGACACAAAAAATGGCAACACCACAATTATTGATACCCCCCCTCCCCCTAAGAACCAACCAAACCTCTCCACTTCACTCCTCTTTCACCAATAACCTGCCTCACGATCCTCTTGGGTTTTGGAAAACACTAACCAAGGAGGGGCCGCGGTGGCTGAGCGGTTAAACTGCTCATCTCCCACCAAGGCGAACCGGGTTCAATCCCCGGCCAGGCCACTCCCAGATTTAGGCAAGTAGGAATCGTGCCGGGCGATGCCGCTGATCGGCGGGTTTTCTCGGGGATCTGCAGTTTCCCCCGCCCTTACATTCAGGCGCTACTCCATTCTGATTTAATTTCACCCTCATCGGCTCTCAAGGCCTCGTTAAGAGCCGCCCAAATCTCTCCACTCAACCAACCACGGATCCTGGGAGAATGACATTTGTTCGGCACAAAACAAGGACTTTATGGAGAGGTCCTTTCTGTACGAGCTGGCCTAGCTCCGGCCCACCTCGGGGCGCACGCACGGGCAGCTGGGAGCCATGAGCCACAAGCTTGGCGAAGTTCAACACTTCCGGAAAACTTCGCTGGAGGGACCGAAAAGCGGGCGACCTCTCGAGGCGCACACGGTCAAAGCGTGATCATGGCCGTGTGCAGACGCCGCGGCCTTGTGCGCGACAGCTAGGGTGGGCCTAGCTGGCCTCGCCCGGGAGATAAGGCACGCCTAATCCCCCGCCAAGTCGGCCGATAACAAGCACCATCTCTTACATCACTACGACATACTCCGTCTTGTGTGTTTTACTCCGCCTTGTTTTACTTCCAACTTTTCTGAAGTCCTGCTAAAATTCTACTTTCGGGAAATTACTTCGCCTAATGCAAACAAAGCATAACTGAATCTAAAACATCACACCAAAGGGTCAACGCACCGCATTCGTGCGCACTTAGTTTAGTTATACTGTGTATAAGAACTATTTATTACTAGGCATTGCCAACATATTTATTTTCTCACCGTCATCCATATAGGTAATACATTAAATATTATAGTTTATAGATAAAATATAACAGAGCTCTATGTATCCAAAAATAAGGTACTTTTGTTGAAATAAGTACAAAATACTTGTAATACATGTGATATTTTGGAAACAACCAAACACATCACATATGGGATGATTTTTCAAAAGGTTCGATTAAAAAAATGCGAAGAAACCGCGAATAGACTATACCTCGAGAGATTCATATAAACACTATTCGGCCAAATTGACCGTGCTACCGGGGAGGGGTGGAACCTGAGCGCTAGTGTAGCTCCTGAGAAAGGACGATGAACTCCGAGAAGGGAATACCGGACGTCCGTTATTCTTCTCGCGTGTAAATCTGCGTGCACATGCATATAGAGCAAAAACGGTAATCAGCCCCAGACTACACGAAAAGGTAAACACTGTGCCGCGAATTTATGGTCACTACGACACCTGACACTCGCTGCCGAGCGCTTTATCTTAACACTTAACACGGTGGCGGGTTGGCGGGAGTAATAGGGAAGGGACAGAACGGTGTGACCTTGTTTATTTCAGCTTGGTCGAGTAGTACCTTAAAACTCCAGCTTTACTATAGGCTGTTCACGGTAAAGTGAGCAATTTTTAAGACCCACCCAAAATGCATTAACCACTAATAAATATGTTTTATTACAGCCTCAGACATTAATTTGTGAGAGTGGCAAAAGTATACACCGTATTTATTAGTCGCACGGCAATGTTGACATTAAAAAGTGTCGGAAAGATAAAAATTGACCAAAAGGAAAATTTAGAAGGGCCTTAGAAAGTGCCATCCATGCTTTCCATACGTGCTTGATATTAATTCCAAAAGCATACAAAAATATTGCATGGCATTGTTGAATTATTTTTTCTAATAATTTGACGAAATATATTTCAAATTCGTGCCGTATCGAGCCAGTAATAGAAGAAAAGTAAATTTAAAAAAGACGGGATCAAGAGGTCGGGCAAACATGCTGCAATCTGCTAAGCTACGCTCCCGGCTCACAACTCGCCCTGCCACGCGCGCCATCTGTCCGCTCTTTCCCGAAGCATTACCAGCCACAAAAAAATTACACGCCATGTTGTTCTCCCGCAAACCCATTTCATTGTTTCCGTGTTGTTACTACATTGTATTAATAAAATGAAGAAAGTGGGACGCGCGTTAATAGTTTTTAGGCAATTCTTACGTTATTCCACGCCACATACTTCCAACTCTAATATTTTTTTTTAAAGGTTTTTATATTTTTAGTTTAATACCTAAGAATGTTTTTAGACAGATGTCAGTCTAAAATACCTTAAAATTTGTTTAGCATTACAGTACAATGGCAAGTGGATTAGCTGACAGCGTGTTGATAAAATATACAACGTCCACTTGACGCACCAGCTGATGGCGAAAGAATACATAAACGAAAATTAAACATTTGGCGCTACTGTCATCGAACTCTCAAAATCTTGCCAACTTACATGAGTCAGACTAATAACAGCGCGGTAGTAGAGAGCGATGATAACGAGCAGAGTTGCTGTGTGATAAACATCGTGCTTGTGGTTGCTCTCTCTCCGGGATCTGCTCGCCCCTTGGCACCAGCGAAGGTGTGGGGCTTCTGCGAGTACGGCGACGGGACTATGGTCGCGTGGGTGTGTCGACTACTCCGCAATTCGTCGCGTCCCCAGGTGGTGGATAGGGGATCCCCAAGCTCTGGGGTGGCTGGGAATATTCCAATACCAGCCCGTCGACCAACTGGCCGGTAGAAAAACGCCGTCGCCGTGGGCGTCTGGAACCTAGGTATGGTCCATACGGTATAAGAAGGCCACTTTCTGACAGTCAGTGAGTGGCAACTTAACGTTTACGAAACAAACAAAGTGCCATCTATAAAATCCTGTATCAGCTGATACACGAACGAACAAAAGTTAAAATTACGTTGGCTGTTCTGAGCGCACTGCCGATGCACATCACAAAAGCAGAAAGTACGCGGATAAGAAAGAGTTCTTACATTTATTAATGCATTTTATTTTACAAGGACACAAAACAATGGTTGTTAGTGTTAAAAACTAAACTTCGTGATAATGTAGTTATGTATAGGTGTTCAAAATGAAATTTACAATAGAACAATACGACGCGGAAAAGTTTTCTGAAGTTGTGCTACTTTCAGAAAGATTTTTCCCATCGTATNTCGTATCATCCCTCTCCAACCTCGCTTTCAACACGTCCTTGATATTAATTCGAAAAGCATATAGAAATATTGCATAATATTGTTGAATTATTTTTTCTAATAATTTGACGAAACGACACGAATTTGAAATATATTTCAAGCCCGTAATCTAAGAACAATCAACTTAAAAAAATACGCCATCTGTTATCCAAAAACAGCGGCTCAAACTTCGCCGTGACGCGCTGTGCGCGCAGACTCTCGGATATTATGCGAGGTATTACCAACCAGAAAAGAACCTCTTTCTGCGCGATATATAACGAATTTACAAACAAATGCCAATAGTTATATTTTTCCACGAGCCAAACTGAATCGTTTGAAGCAATTCTAACGTTATTCCACGACACATATTTCCAACTCGAATATATTAGCTATAACGTCCAAAGTGCGATAATAGATACAACAGACCGTCTCGCAAATGTTAACTCAAATTCACTATCTCGGACAAATTAAAAAAGAGTTAGCAAATATTTAATTATTTGCAGCATTTTATATTCTTACTTTTATGAACTACTTATTTTTTTAGACAGATATCTGTCTTAAAGTATCTTAAAATTTGTTTAGCATACAGTACAATGGCAAGTGGATTAGCTGACAGCGTGTTGATAAACAATACAGCCCTGACTTGACGGACCAGCTGATGACGGAAGGATACATAGTCACATGTAGTCAGACGTAAACAGTGGCGCTATTTTCGCAGACCTGTCAGAAAATGGCCTTCTTATACAGTATGGACTATAGCCCAGTACGAGATGGCGAAGCGCATTGTGCAGGAAGCCGCCAAACGATCAAGTCAGGGAGGGGGATCTCGAGTAGCCACAAGGGTCAAGTGTAGCGAACCTCACTGCTGGGTTCTGCGGGCTGCCGACTAGTGATGCGTGAGGAATGGAATGGAATGGAATGGAATGCATCGGACCTTGGAAGCATCCCTGATGTCAGCCTTCATTCCTGGGTCAGCAGCTAGCCACCATCACTGATAGGTCCCGGATGTCCCGCCCGAGCTTAGAGCTCACCAAGCGAAGACCGACGGACTATTTTAGAGGAGGGGGTGGGTCACCGGTCAAGTATCCCCGCCTTCAACCACGGCGTGGAGACCCTGATGTCAACACGGAAAGCGAAGATGGAGTAGGTGCCATGACTGAGATGCCTAGTTTTCCGACGCACTCAATGAGAATCAGGAAGGGGTAGGGGCTGCATTCAGTAGCTGCTGTCAATATTGTTGTGCTGGTTCGCCTGCACAGAAATATTGACAGCAGTTCAACCTCAAGGGCGCTTGCACCCACAGCCCTGCCCCTTCTCTTCTAGGTTTTCAACTCCACATTAAAGTGCATGGAATCCACACCTACTGTCTCTTGTAGCATTTTCATTAATGCATGAATAAGTTTTGAATTTCTTTCCTGTCGGGAGGGTTTTTTACGGTGCCTATGTCAGTTTTTCCCCTCCCCTTCTTAGCTAAAGCTTCAGATATAGGTACACTTAGGGAGGCAGTTCATGGCCCCAATTGCAGCCCTGGCTGCCTTAATCCCTCTCTACCGCGATGCACGCCCTCTTGCATGACTTAATTCCCTCGTAGGCGTATGGGGCGTAACCCTGAAACGCATTGAACTCCCGTCACTACCTAAGACGTACACTTAATACTTAGCAATAGGGTAGGTTAGTAAACAAAAAATAATAGAGCGATGATGTTAGTTTGGTGTGTACAGCGCCAGCAGTACCACGTGGTTTCCCTCCCTCCAGCGGCTAGCGCTCGGCAGAGACCTCCCCTACCTTCTCTCCCTCAAAGCTGCGCGAAAATTATTTTCTCATTTGAACTTTACGCCGCATCTGTCGGTCTGATTTTAAAGATGTATTTTTAATGGCCACCAACTTACACCACCAACAATACATCCCTTCCACTTAATATTTTCACTCCATAGTTGCTTCAAGGTTAAGTTAATACTTAATAAAAATTATCTTTTCTGCCTATATGTATTCTTACTCCATATGCGAACATAAACAATCGCCGAGCACACAGACGTCGATCGAACTACATCGCGAAATTTTTTAGTAACATAGTCATAGATTTCATGGATTAGGCCGTATGGTCTGTTGCGACACAGACTACATTGCCTCCTCCGTCTTCTCGGATCTCGTCTTCCTCTTGGCTTCAACTTAGCCCGGCATGTTCGGAAATCCATTCTGTAAAGAAGGCCAACCCGTCGTTTTTTGTACTTCGGCTACTGTGTCAAAATAGCTTCAAATTACTTTCCAATAATGTTTTTTTTTAAATCCATTCTCGAACATCCTTGTAAAGCCCGGAGGTACTTCATTTCTGTTTCCTGTATGCTGCTAATAGCTTCCTTTAGTTTCTTGGACTTATTTTTCGCTCCTATAAACAAATGCTGACACTACCATTACACTTGTGTGCTTTACGCCTTGTTTTACTTCTCAGAGTTATAATAGTGTCAGACACGAACTGATATCTCGAGAGTTGTATTACAAGTTTTAATGCCAATTTTTATAAAAATTAATTGCGAACAAAAACAAAAAACTTTAGCGGCCACTTTAAAACAAAGGAATACTTTGTTCAGATTTGCTGCCGATATTACTATAGCTATGACAACCGTGTTCAAGTTAAAATATGTGTACTTTTAGTTTGGAGCGCACGCACAGTTTTTTTTCCTCGAGATGATATCAAATGCCTTTACATGACTGTCTTAGTTTTTAATGATGCTAGCTTGTCGGTGTACGTTGATGCCGACTGTTCTAGCAAGACCAACATGCATGCTAAGTGCAAACATTTCTGAGGAAACAATTACTCGCTCAAATGATCGAATATTTTCTTACGCTGCTGTAAAGCCATAGTATTCAACGTCCCCTCCAAGTAAAATTATTATTTTTTGGATCATGGTTTTAGTTGGCATATTATACACCATGTTACAAAGAGGGATACTTCAAAAATATGCGACAACAGCACTTAAGAGGCTGTATTACCCCTTGTACAGAAATTTTTCGTTTAAGTGTCATAACAGCCGAGTCAGGGGTTTTAATGAAAATGTTTCATTATACATAGTAGAACCACATTATTATGACCACCTGCTAGTATCCAGAGTAACCGCCCTTCGCAGCATTGACAGCAGCTAGACGAACTGACAGTGACTCAGTCAGGTGCTGATAGTATCCACGGGTATCTGGAGCCATGCTGTCTCCAGTGAGTCCCACAACTGTTCCCACAACTGTTCGAAGCGTGCATGGCGGGAGACAGACGGCGAACACGACGATCGAGGTGGTCCCACAGATGTTTAACTGGATTGAGATCGTGTTGTTTGGGGGCCAGGGAAGAACTTTGAAGTCTTGATCGTTCTCTTTCAGACACGCGCGGACACTTCTAGCCGTGTGACAAGGCGCATTATCGTGTTGGATGATCTAATCTTCCCGAGGAAAGACAATCATCATACAACCATCGTAGTCGACGTTCACCTCGGACATCAATGACGCGTGGAGCTCCACACTTTCCATGACGGTTATTCCCAATGGTACCATTCGTCCACTCACGATACACTTTTACGACAGAGGCACGTGAACAGTTCACAAAGTCGCTGTTTCCGAAATGCTGGCCCCCTTGGCCCAAAAGCAGATTATCATCCCTTTTTGCAACTCTGTTAAATCGCTTCCCTTACCCATGACAGCAGGAAGCGCACTGTGTACAGCCAGCCTATCGGTCGCATTCTATACCCGCTTCACCAGCCCACGTCATGGACTACGCGCTGCAGATGGCACTTCTAGCAGCTTGTCATAATAATGTGATTCGACTGTGTAGAAACATTACATTTTATAAAATTTTATATTAAGTTAACTGTTACAGATATATTTGTTGGTAGTTCATATAATACATCCATAATGATGGGTAAGGCAGTTGTCTAAGATTTTATTGCCACATTCGGGAAGGAATAAATTTAAAAAATGCAATATGGCGGGAGACGCGGGCTCTTAATTACCAAGTCCGCCACACGCCTGTCCGCGTTAACAGGTGGGGCACTGATGCCGCTCACACGGACGTATTTTAGGTGGTCATCACAAATACATAACGCAAAAACAAGCAGTAGTCTTTGGAATAATTTAGAGAGAGCATACACTAACTGGCATTTCTAGAGATACTTTTCCTGACCTGCCGCAACTGGTTTTTATTTAAACTCGTCCAACAAAAGCACGTCACTTACTATGAACCGGATAGCATCAGCCGAAAACGACGACGCGCCAGCTGCGCAGGGGACAGAAAGTTGGCGACAGCCACACACGTTGAATAACTGCCAAGACGCGTGGAACCAAGACAGAGATAAAAAAAAAAAAAAACCTTCAGAAATTCACTGGTGAGCACAAAAGCAAAACAACCGCCAAAATGCAAACGAAACCGCGGAAAGCTGTAGTTAGTGAAGATATTCCTTTCACAAGTTCACGGTGAGCTAAAAACTTTTGACAGCCTTGCGTAAGGTCTACTTGTATGCACATTGTCCATTCTTCCACCTTATGTAAAATTAACATTGTCACGGGCCTAATCACTTTACTCTTGCGTCGGTCAAGTAAAACTGTGAAATTATTGAAAAAGTAAATACATATTTTACATATTTACTGATTCTTGCACTTGTATGCATTAAAAAAAAAGAATACGAAATAAATAATTTCAGTAATCACGAATGTCTTCCTAACATTTTTAATTCAACCTTAAAACATGGAACTACTTTCCTTCTGTCGTTACCAACTTCACTGGGCGCATGCTAGCCAGTGTGTCCGTCGATATGTACGGCAAGTAGGAGCATTAACATTTTTCAAAGGTTGATTCCAAAAGTGCTCACTTTACCTTGAACAGCCTATACGAAGAGCTACACGTATATTCAAGGACCTGCCACGTAGGGCGTTGAAATGTCTACGGAGAGCTATGATATCTAAAAAATAACTTAGTTATTTTGGTTCGAGGCTTTAAAATTAATAGTGATCACTGACCACGTCATACACAAAATCTGTGCAACTGTGGAGTAAAATTAAACAAAAACCAAGCGTTTCAGAAAGCATCGTCTTCCTCACGGAACCGGAAGGTAACATTCCAATGCTAAATTCAGATTTCCTCACGCTAAAAAAAGGGGTGCATAATAGCCACGCATTTGCATTTCTAAAAACTTCACTGCACTGCTTGGTCAAAATGGGGTCGCTATCTATAAGGTCGATGGTGCATGTAAATCTGTACGTTATTCCTGCCCTTCAGGACAAGGTCAGTACGAGTAAGAAGGCAGCTGGCTGCCTCACCCAGAGTATATACTGTTCACGTTAAAGTGAGCACTTTTGAGACCCTAGTTACTTATTTTCCTGTCAGCCATTTTTCATCCTTCCGCCACTTTTTAAAATAAATATTGTCGTGTAAGTAATAAACACAGTGCGTATATTTCACCGGACTCTATAAAGTTAACGTCTAAGGCTAGAATAAAATATATTTATTGACTATCATTCCAAATGATACGGTTTAAAAAAATGCTCACTTTACCATGAATAACCTGTACAAACTTTTTCAGTAGACAAAACATGCGAGGCTGAAGTAGAGGCAGAATGACGAAGAGGGGGGAGAAACCCACCAAACTTCCTTAACCGGAAAAATCCCGCGCACCGGATCCAGTCGACCGGGAAGTCCGCGACCGATTGTAATGCCTTTTTTTTTAATGTCGCGGGCAGACACACAGTGGAGGAAGGAAAATAAACAAAGCTGAGCTCTGAAAAGCCAAACAGTAAACCACTCAACAAGGTTCGCACATGAAGCAACTTGACGGCGTCACGCAATG
Organism: Clitarchus hookeri; assembly: GCA_002778355.1. Classification (NCBI taxonomy): domain Eukaryota; kingdom Metazoa; phylum Arthropoda; class Insecta; order Phasmatodea; family Phasmatidae; genus Clitarchus; species Clitarchus hookeri. Next base: position 148,807 of record NQII01002273.1, on the reverse strand, counting down.
GCGGCGGAATGTGTTCGTCAAAAGTAGAAAGAAAGAAAAAAAAAATAAAAAATAAAAAAAAAAATGTATAAATATATATATATATATATATATAAATGTTTTTAATTAAAAATAACGCTAGCTGGTATCACAATATCGCAGAAAAATGCTTACAAACTTATTGAGACTTACTCAAAATTTACATAATACATATAAAGTATTTTTTTTTTTAAGGTCACAACTGACATAGTTTGTAAACAAACATCGGGTCATACAAATTCTAGAAATACTGCACTGTTCTACTAGAAGCTTATTTGAAAATAATACTCAAATTTGTCTTTACGTACAGTATTAATTTAACAACATAAGTCGTAATTTTAGTGCGGGGTTCTTATTTCTTCTCCGATCCTTACAGCCTCATGACCCCCTTGAACCCACTGCTTCCACCGCTCATGGCGTCACGGAACACTTGTGCGAACGTACAGTGGCCATTGCGCAGGCGCCAGTGCGCAGTCGACCGCTTAACCCCACTTCTGGCTACTACTGGAGAAGCCACGAAGACTATATTTATCAGGCACCGGGTGTTGGCATCCGCCACTACCGAGGCCTGTTCGAAGAACACACACATCTTTGTTGCGCGAGCTCCCAACAAAAAAATCTCTGGGAAACCCAACACGAGGATTAAACTTAGTTTTAAGCAATGACTTACTGCAGGGATATTACTTGGCTCTTAAAAATACAGATTAGCAAAGAATTTATTTTTTACTAGATGTATTTGCTGGAAAATTTTTCTGAACGTGAATCAAAAAATGCAAATATTTGCCAAGACAGCTCAGAAATGTCACCTCAAATCTTTAAAGGGCAACCGTGCACTAATATAAAAATATTTATTACAAAATACGTTTTAAATTAAAACGATGACTATATGCTATTATTATACGTCACAATGTTAATTTATTCTTATTAATAAGTACTTTGGAAATATAATACCACCTTGTGGGAATTGCAAGTGATAATTCTAACTGCGAAAGCTTACATGCGTGCTAAATGTGTCTTCATACCAGGGGGGAAAAAAAAGGACACAGCGAGAAAGTCCGAAGGACGAAATAAGCAACAAGGGTGCACGCTATGTTTGTAGATTTGTTCGGTAATGTAGTTAAACATGAATCCTAAAATTTTTAAATATTTTCATTAGGAAAAAAATTTTTAAAAACATTACATGAATTTAGTTATGGCGAAATCTTACTTTCTTGATGCACTATATTAAATTTCCAGCTGAAAATGTGCGTGTATTGTAGCTTTATGGAAAACCAATTAAACTTTTACGATAAAAATTTCTTGTTTTAGTTGTTTTTTACATGCGTGAAAATATAGAAGCACACAGCGGCTCAAACAATACTAAAGCGAGGAAATAAATATAATACTCCCATTTCAGGGGGAAAAAAAAAAAAAAAAAAAAAAAAGGGGGGGGCATCTGAAAGCCGAGAAAAACTCTGTTCTCACATTGCACTTTACTTCTGACGTCGTGTTCGAACAACGTACACAGGTAAATTACTCTTTAAAAAACACACACAATTTGCCGTCAATGTAACCACACGCGAATGACGTCACGTCGAACAGACGCGAAGGAAACTACAGATACGAATGTATTTTGAACACACAGAACAATGTAGCTGAAACGACTGCGTCACTGCGGAGAATAGAACGCTGCATTGGCGTGCTTGGCGGTTGCAACGCCGTGACAACGCACATGACCCGCATGAACACCTCTCGTGCAAACCAATGAAAGGATCCGCTGCAAGAAAAGAAGGTCGGGAAGAGTGATAAGAGGGGGTTAACGAGAACCTTTACTAATTAACACAACCGCAAAGTGTTTTTTTCGTGGCGAAGGGCGATGGTNATTCCGCGGCGCCGGCCCTGCCCTGCCGCAACACGCGCTCCGCCGAGCCGAGCGGCCACGCCACGTACCGCGAGACAGCACGTCGAATGTGCGTCGCGGTCGGCTCTCCTGCACGAGTGTTCCATCATCACGTGGCCAATGGTCGAGATAAAAAAAAAAACGCTAGCGTATTTTACATGTGTTTAAAATTACAATTAACACCAGCGAATACTACAATACCAGAGATACATTCTTACTTATTAATCATGCAAGCATGCACAAGGTTTCCGAGTCTGAAGAAAACAAACATTAGGAGAGAGTGGCACTATTACGGCGGGCGTGAGCCAGTTACACGGTTGCCAGCTGCCGCGGACAAGGCAGAAAACATTAACAGACACCTAACGGACGGAGCGAACTCGAAGTGCAGCGTTGCCAGTTACAGGTTGCCAGCTGCTGCGGACTTCCGGTTTATTATTTCGCCTGAGAATCTGATTCTTAAAACGCATTATTAAGGGGTAAAATATTTCGCAGTCTTATCTAAACACGCACAGCATTTAAGAAACGTTTCGGGACAAAAGGCCAGTTTCAAGTTTTCATTTCAACTCAAAGGATTATTTCTTGGACGTTAAAATGGATATAACGGGTGTTTTCAGAATAAGTTTTAACAGCTAAATTGTTTATACGGGAATTTCATAGTAGTCTTCAGCGACGCATTGTATTTTTTTTATCTTTCTTAGCGTGCCGTAAAAATAGAGTCACTACTTAACGCCACGTTAAGGCTAGTCACCGACGGAAATACTCTACGCCTGTTGAGCGCCTTGCACGTAGAGGCGATCAGGCAAGAGGCGAGTGAGCAAGTGTCTACCTTGCAGATGAGGCCACATGATCCCCCACCCCTCCCAGGTTCGGTTAATACGCTTACACGACTGCCATTGACACTACATATCAGAATTGCAGTACCTGTGGAGTAACGAGTAGTTTAACTAGACTACACAGAACATACTATAAACACTACAGACTGTATTGGTGACGCGTGCAAAAGTGAAACTACAACTATCAGCATGCAAGATTTTTATAAATTACTCGACATAGTTGACATTCCAGATTTTTGTATTACCTTTCCTGGTCCTTTATAGAAGTTACAGCGCGGCTCGACAGGTTTTCTGAAGTTACTTAAATTTACGATATGAAATATTCGTTTGTTTAGTAAGAACAGGTGGAGAGACGAGAATATCAACATCAACTGTAAAACGAGGTTTATTTCAAGGATCATATTTATATTCAAGTAGATTTAAATAGTTCCTCGGAGCACAACAGCTGCCGGCTGTAATGCCGTGGTGCCGACGCCATATTGCATTACGCTACCGCCGCCGCCAACTTTGATGTTCATAACCTACATTAAGTTGGTGGACATCTTGTTTCCTCCAGCCATTTTGTTTTCCATTAGCGATCTTGTTTTTTTTTTTCCATTCCTCCCAAAATTTCCCATTTTCCTCTCAAAATGTTACATTTTCCCCATAAAACGTACTGCTTTCCCCTCAAATTTCCCTTTTTCCCTAGAAACATCTGGAAATTTTCCAATAGTGGTAAAACGTTCTCGTAAATTAATTTTTCGTTTTCCCGCCACTGCATCTGCGTATCCGCCATATTGACAGCTCCTAAAAAAACATCCCTGCGATGTTGAGCTACTAAATTTACAGCGAAAAAACCTGCAAAATCACACAGCGCCTCAAAATCGCCAAAATCCCTGAAAACCAATAAAATTGAGGTGCCTAGTGTCAGAAAAGTTCGCCATATTATAGCTAAACATAATTTTATGGACAAACAACTTTATAAATAAAGTTGTGTGTTTAATTTAAAATATTTTTATTTTACTTTTAAAATAAGTATATTGAGCGATGTCTACAGATCCATATTTTTCAGGATAATTTGATTATGACGTCACAAACATTGATTACGCAAAGCATAGTTTTATAAATAAAAGTTATGTAATTAATTTACTATATTTTTATTTAATTTTTAAAATGTACAGACAAAAGTATATTGTGTGAAATGTCTGCGAATTCGCGTTTTTAAGAAGAATTGTAATATGAAATTATAACCTATGATTATATGCATATATCAGACTCCATATTCATATTGGATTTTATAGTAATACCTATGCATTAAGGGTTTTGAAATGTTTCTACAGCACAGAACATGTCTATGGTGGTATGTTTTCCCAAGAAACTTTCGAATGCGATGTTAAAGTACTCATATATTTATTAAATAAAAGTTATGTTTTATTTTTTAACTTTAGAAATTTTGTTGAGCGACATGTCTGCCGATTCATATTTTCAAGGAGAATTCGATTATGTTAGAATAACTCTTCTTCACGACAAAGTTTTTCTTTCAAAGCCTCTAGAACCTTTGGGATACTATAAACATCATACAATGCTTGTTTGGTAGTCATGAATGCTCTACGACTGATTTCTTCATCCAAAGGTTGAGACTTTTCGTAGGTACACTCCAACCAAACATAATATTTAATGGGTCCTCCTTAAACTTTCTCAGTTAGTTGATTGATTATTCTTTGCCTGATATGGTCCACGTACGTACATATGTCTTTCGTAACGACAAAGTCATTTCTAATCACACAATCCTTTACAGCTGATTTTTCCAGGTAGAATCCGTTTTAAGTTGTCACAAACTGTTAGTAATGATCGTTTCTTAGCTGCTAAAACTATACCTTGCAAATATTGATATGCCTCATCAGATTATCACTACGTTTTAATTCGCGTTTAGACTTGTAGCATCGCTGCTTAACACAGGAAGGACCCTTCGCACAAGTAGTTATTTCATGCTTCCTAGCATCATTGCTGTACACGAATATCTTGTCACAGTAACAGCGCCGAAACCTTGACGAAGCCGATGATGTCTTCAATGGTGCCAGACCCGAAGACATTGCTGAATCCATGGTGATAAAGGCCATTAATTCAACATTAAGAGTACTATTTATAACAGAGAGACGTACATCATGTGATGTCTACAATGTCTACAAACAAACTGTATAGCCACATTAGATGCAGGCTCTTATATATCGCCGAAAGAATGTTATGCAATAGTAATTTCAACCAAACAATACTCGATAGACTGTTAAACAATTTAGTTTTCTTGCGAAGCTGATTAATCAGAAATGCATTGCAGCACACTCTTCAAAGACTGTAATAACACAACACAATTCTTAGTGGTAGAAAATAAGGGATGAGGGGGAGAAAGAGAAGGAGAAAGAGGAAATAGCATTCTAATAATCTATTTACGTGTGTACATCGATTTCAGTATTTCTGCAACCTGTCTTTTTGCGAGTGACGATAATTTTTAGGTGTAATCATCCCGGTGGTGAATCTTAAAAATCCATGTTTGCATAGAAATTCATGTTTATTTAACATCATCTATAATATTGATACAGTAGTGACAGCTGTAGCCAGCTCCCATCTACATAATAACTGAGACTTGGTAAGAATATCTGTCGCGGCTTTTCAAAAACATGAAAATTAAATGGAAATTGCATGCTTGTAGTGCAACCAAAGTCAGTATGGTATTCAAATTTTTATAAGTATTTTAAGCAATTAAATAACATACAAACACATTGAAAAAAATATATTCTTTCCTTATATTTACATTTTATTACATAATCATTCAATATAACCTCTTTCCTTGACTTATACTATTATTGAATTTGTCTTTTCCCTTGCATAATTATATCTGGTTTTTTGTAATGGATCCAACATCCGCAGCTTATCAACCAAGTCAATGATGTCTTCATGAAATAAGTAGCTACTTCACTTCACGACTTTCTTCGCTGAAGGTTCACAATACATTTCTGTATTTGGGTTCATTTCAGCTTTATCATCATAATAATTAAAGAGAGGGCCGCTATCATAATCACATTCTTCATCACTGTCAGTACATAATATGTCGAGGCCACTAAGTTCGTCAACTTCATCAGTGATGTACTCAGAATCATTATTTTGGTAATGAGCGAATTTGAGTTATTTCTTATATTCCTCTAAATATTCTTCAGCTCATTTTTTAGGTTTTACGCAAAATAACAACTCATAGTTTATAGACTCCCATGGGTTACATAACTGTTCATTCCTATAAATTTGCTAGGCAAAAACTTAACTTTCTTGGGCCCGGGAGAAACCATTAACCATTATGCATATACACACTGCATGCTGTATTTGTTCTTCTGTGATGAGTAAGTTACGAGATACCTCTGGGCCAGATTACTGGGTTCGAATCCATGTTTCTTCTGCTCCAACTTCAAGTAGCCCATATCTTCAGCAACGTGATTATGCTTTTACTTGGCAGATGTCTCCACTTAATCATCGGTTGAATATTTCAATTTCAGATTTTTTTTTTACAGCGCCACCAGCAGTCTTTGAGTCCACATTTTCGTACTTTTCGTCATGACTAGTTTTAACTTCCTCGCCTTTGAGTTTACAAATTAACTGTGCATGTTTGTTGTTTACAACTTCTGAAGTTCCATATTACATAAGTTTTTCACATTAATTTCTTTAACACTCTTATTTCCTCCACTTGGATCTGTTTCATCGCCTACTGTTTTTAAACACGGCGCAGGCTCGGTTAATGTTATGGGCGCTCGAATCATAGTTAGTTTACTCCACGAACCAACAGGAAGGCTAGCCATATCCATGTCTTGTGGCAATAAGTTCAATGCATGCTGTCTCGAGTCATGCAAAGGACCATTACCTTCACATGTACTACTGTCTTTCTTTAAATTATCGCTTCTGCCAAATGATGTTCCACAGATGGTACATGATACTGATTTGAGGTCTGTCCTTTTGAACATTTGGTTTTTTCATGTCGGCGAGCATGACAGCTTTTGCTGAAGATATTTCAATAGTAGCAACACTGTTTTCCATGTAATTTTTCAGCAGTGGAAGAAGGTATATCCATAGAGGTAATCTCCACAGTAGACTTTGTACAATCATTGGCTTGCATCATCTTCATGCTAAAAATAAAGTATTAGCACACACATATTTTTCACAAGACTGACTCCTCACAGCAACTGTTACCTCACAGATTTCTCCTCACAAGCATGCTGAAGTTCTTTCCACACTACCAACACGAGTACCTACTCTGTCTAGCAGTTGCTCTTTATCTACTTACTCACATATTTAATCAGTGGAATTTTATTAGCATTTCTAAGCATCCATTCAGTCAGACATTTTATCTAGCTGTTTAATCACATTACCACGCAGTTGCATCTTCAACAGTATCTTCCAGACAAGTTCTTCGCTCAGCCTGAATTCATCGTCACACTTAAAGCAGACAAGTAACAAATAAGCCCAGTCAGCATTATTCAGACGGACCCCACACGAGATCGACCTTTCAGGAGTCTGACCCCTCGCGAGTCAGCTGGCTGCCGAATTCAGTTCGTGGTCACGACATGATTAAACGACCTTGACTATTATTTTTAAATCCATATAAAATGCAACTCTTAGTGTCCTCAGAACATGGATATAAAAATACATATTACAATAAAGAATTTATAAATACATCAATTAGTTTTTGCACGAATGAATCCATATACACTGGAGAGCCACAAAAACTGGTATAGGCGTGCGTATGCAAACAACAGACGTATGGAACCTATCAGAGTAACGCGATACGGTCGGCAGCGCCTATATAAGACAACACGCGTCTGGCAAAGTTGCTAGATCGGTTACTGCTGCTATAGTGGCAGGTTAGCGAGATTCAAGTGAGTTTGAACGGGGTGTTACAGTCGGCGCACGAGAGATGGGACATAGCTTCTCCGAGGTAGCGATACAATTTGAATTTTCGCATACGACCATTTCACGAGTGTACCGTGAATATCGGGAATCCAGTAAAACATCAAATCTTCGACATCGCTACGGCCGGAAAAAGGTCGTGAACGAACGGGACAAACGACGACTCACGAGAATCATTAAATGTGACAGACGTGCAACCCTTTCTCAAATTGGCGCAGATTTCAATGCTGGGGCACCAACAAGCGCCAGCGTGCGGACTATTCAACGGACCATAATTGATATGAGCTTTCGGAGCCGAAGGTTCACTCGTGTACCGTTGTTGACTGCACGACAAAGCTTTACGCCTCGCCTGGGCCCGCCAACACCACCATTGGACTGTAGATGACTGGAAACACGTTCTCTGGTCTGACGAGTCTCGTTTACAATTGTATCGGGCAGATGGACGTGTACGGGTATGGAGACATCCTCATGAATCCATGGACCCTACATGTCAACAGGGGACTGTTCAAGCTGGTGGAGGTTCTGTCATGGAATGGGGCGTGTGCAGTTGGCCTGAAATGAGACCCTGATACGTCTAGATATGACTCTGACAGGTGACAGGTACTTAAGTATCCTGTCCGATCACCTGCACCTATTCTTGTCCATTGTGCATTCCGACGGACATGGACAATTCCAGCAGGACAATGCGACACCCCACACGTCGAGAGTTGCTACCGAGTGGCTCCAGGAACACTCTTCTGACTTGAGACACTTCCATTGACCACCTAAATCACCAGACATAAACATTATTGAGCATATCTGGGATGCCTTGCAACGTGCTGTTCAGAAGAGATCTCCACCGCCTCGCACTTCTGTGGATTTGTGAACTGCCCTGCATGATTCATGGTGTGAATTGCGTCCTGCATACCTTCAGACATTAGTCGAGTCCATGCCACGTCGTCTTGCGGCACTTCTGCGTGCTCGCGGGGGCCCTACACGATATTAGGCAGGTGTACGATTTTTTTTGGATCTTCAGTGTATATGCTAAGGCCCTATATAATTTTAAATAAAATATTTAATATATATGCTTATAAAATTTTAATATATCATCACTAAAAACACGAGTTATCAGCATTTCTGATGCGAAATCCGAATTATTCCCGGAAAGATTTGGCCGGAAATGTACAACTCGCTATAATTACATGAAAAAAATATATCATAATGCATATCTATGCGTATACAAATCTGATATTACATACATAGAGTGGGAGATGTGGTGAAAGGTTTGGGTTGGCATTAACTGCGAAATAATGAGCGCCAGTGAGGGTGAAATGAATGAAAGATGGAGAAGTGGTGGAATGCAAGGGTGCGGAAAATAGGAATACTCTGAGAAAACCGTCTGCCGATGGCAACATCCGTCACGTTTCTTACATACGTAATTCCTGGTGACCTAGTCGGGAATCGAACCTAGTATTGATTGGAAGGAGTAAGTGATTGAATTGGTATTGAAAGACATATTCGAACTTGGAAAAAATGTGGTAAGCCTATAATTATATTTAAAAAAAACCCTTAATGCCTATGTAAATCCAATATGGTGATGACCGTAGGTATGTAATCGCTAGTTCTGTGTCATATTTTAGTTAATTTTAAACATAGGACTCCACAGATGTGTCTCTCGATACACCTGTAACTATAAGTTTTAAAAGTTAAAATAAAATTAATTCAATACTTTTATTTAAAACATATTAGTACTTCACATCGTATTCTGCAATTTATTGCAAATAAGCACGATCGCAGAACACATACATTTGAATTGTAGCTAACTATGCTCATAAGGTTTGAGGCGTAATGAATTTTTTCATCTTGCTCAAACTAGCACCGGTATAATATTTTCCAAATTTCATGCAGAACGCACTTTATCCAGCATTCGATGAATGACGACCAACTATGCCTTTACGTTCGTGGGTGTCCAACATAGACATAGCAAACTTAAAATGTTACTTGAGGAAAGGACCTGAATTCGTGGCTCATACTGGTTACGTAATTACTATAAATAACCTAAGATCATGCTTATCACTATTAAATTCAAAATGGCGTCGAAGACATGCGAATCATCCAAGTTCACATTGTTACATTCGCATTAGATTTGAAAAAATGCGTCGAAAAATATATCACCCTTGAAATATTTACTAACACAATTCTATGATTATAAAATTCAATACAGTGCTGGCCAATGTCATATAATCACATATTCTAACATAGTAGAATTCCCCTTGAAAATACGAACCTGTAAACATGTCGCTCAACAAAATTGTGTTTGTAAATTTCTGAAGTTAAAAAATAAAACATAATTTTTATTTAATAAACATAGGAGTACTTAACATCGCATTCGAAAGTTTATTGGAAAAACATACCACTATAGATATGTTGCGTGATGTAGAAACATTTCAAAACTCTTAATGCATAGGTATTACTATAAAATTCAATATGAATATGGCGTCGGATATATGCATATAATCATAGGTTATGATTTCATATTCCAATTATTCTGAAAAATACGAGTTCGCAGACATTTCACACAATATACTTGTGTCTGTACATTTTAAAAATTAAATAAAAATATAGTAAATTAAATACATTGCTTTTATGTATAAAACTATGCTTTGCGTAGTCGATGTTTGTGACGTCATAATCTAATTATCCTTGAAAATACGGATCTTTAGACATAGCTAATCATTTTTTTTTAAAAGTCAAATAATATTTTAATTTAAAAATATCTTTATTTACAAAATTATGTTTGTCGATAATCTATGGTTGCAGTATCATATTATAATCCAATATGGTGGACGGTTCTGACACCAGGCACCTCAATTTTATTGGTTTTCAGGGATTTTGGCGATTTTAAGGCACTGATTTTGCAGGTTTTTTCGCTATAAATTTAGCAGCTCAAAATTGCAGGGAAGTTTTTTTTGGGAGCTGTCAATATGGCGGATATGCAGATGCAGTGGCGGGAAAACGAAAAATTAATTTACGAGAACCTTCTACCACTGCAGGGGGAAATTTCCAAATGTTTCGAAGGAAAAAAAAAAAAAAGAAAAGAAATTCTAGGGGAAAGAATACATTTTACAGGGAAAATGTAACATTTTCAATGGAAAATATTGGGGGAAAGGGAAAAAACAAAATGACTGATGGAAAACAAAATGGCGGGCGGATACAATATGGCCGCCAGCTCATGGTCAAGGTTGTCATAAACATCAAATATGGCGGCGGCATAATCAAAGATGGCGTCGGCACTATGGCACCACAGCCGGCAGCCGTTGTGCTCAGAGGAACTATTTACATCTACTAATTTTAATACAAAATCTGGAATGAAAACTATGGTGAAACACTGACAACTACATCTATGTTCAGGAAATTACTACGAAAAACTTCTTTCTATACAAACGAAACGTTAAAAATAGGCCACACTTCATGCCACACCATAACTACACTAACAAAACAAGATGCTTGTAAGCACATAAGTACTGTTGTTGTGCAACTAGCAACTTTGGAAGAATGTGTCCTGCGTTGCCTCATATTGCTTGAGGCACATACATTTCAAGATACGGGGGATAACGAATATAAAACTAAGAAAAAAACATTGCAAATATTTTAAAGTAAGCGACACCATGTTGTATGGCGGATGGGCCCAACTTCGTGAGCGTGTACATGTTTATCCTGAACTCCCATATACAAACATTATAAGACGTTTCGTTATGGAAAATGGGATATAAAACAATACGACCTATGAACTAACGTGACTTAACGGACAGAAATACACCTGGAAACAGGAATTACAAGTAGTTATTTGCAAAATATTACAAATTCCGTGAGATGAATAAAATTCGCGGGCTTCCTCGTCCATTCTCCGAGCATTGTTGGCTTTTGGGTTTCAGCCACGTCGCAGTCGGTTGAAACCCAAAATCCAAGAATGCTCCGTGAGATCAAACAACAAAATCGTGATGTGATCTCTGCCATCTCTTAACATTGTGGAGAGTAAAATGGCCTGTCATTAAGGAAATTAGGGAGGTGCTATATTATTGACCAACAAAAATTCCGTTGGTGTTTATGGATTGTTATGATTTAATAATCTAGTGTACACAAAAAAAATAGATCAGGCTAACACTATTCACCAATTACTACTATCATTCCTAATTTTCAAGGGTTTCTCTCATTTAACAGACACTTTAAGTCATAGGTAGTATTATGATTTATAACTCATTTTCCTTAACGAATCTTTTCACAAAATTTATACCTGGAGTTCAGGATATCCCTACATAGCAGCCTACACTAACGACTACGTAATAGCAACTCATCACCAGAAAACTATCCTCAATAACTACATACTAGCGAAGTTTTGTGTTCATTAAACCGCTGTTCGCGACGAGAGATTCGCAATGAATGTTGAACACAAGTCCACCAACTTTTTTTAAAATTCAATGACTTAATTTAGTCTCTTCCAAAGAAAATCTGCCACGGTGGTCTGAAAATTACACATTAGCAAGGGAAAGCAACAGAACGGAGGTAGTGCTAGGGAACTATTTCTAGAGATGGGAAATTATTTTGATCGTACATTTCACTAATGCTGAAAAGGAGAAGAGGGGCCGACTGAATGACCTAAAACTTATATCTAGACTACTACTGTGTATTTTTAATAACATGTCCTGAGCCATGCCTGTAAAAAGACGTGTACGAACCAACATACTTTTTTGAGAGAATACTTCAGTACATGATGATCCGTATCCTAATGTATCCTAATTTATGTCGCCAAATCGAAAAAAGCATTCAAAATGTTTGTTAAGTTTCTATTTTTATGTACATCCGTTAAATCGTAATTCAATTTGTGCAATAGCAGTAACGTGCCATTATTCCAGTGACGTGATCATTAGTCCAAGTGCGTCAAAGTATAGTGATCAACATGACTTTTCAGCCCTGGGTCACTATTCCACTAATCTGAAGTTGTTCATTTATGATACGCAAGTATATGCTTAAGTAGAGTAATTTGGTCCAAACCTTTTTAATAAAGTTGTAGTTGAATATTTAAACCGCAAAATACTAAATAATTTCAGTATCACCAGCTACGAAGCTGCTAAATGAACCTGTTATGTTCTGTGCCCAGTAGTTTTCGTACTTTAGACAAAACGCAGTTTCAAATTTTAAAGCAATTTTCTAAGCTATTGAAAGAAATCAACATGCTTCACATCAATAAAGACTATTGATAATAAATATTTAGATATATTAAATTGTATATAGGTCGAAGTTGGTTGACTAAAACAGCACACCGACAAAGAATTTATAAAATATAAAATAAAAAAAAAGCTTTATTTTTAGTGAGAATTTACTGAGAATGGTGCAAACTGTTCTGCTGGGAAAGGGAGTGCGTTATCTGGAAACCAACAATTATTTCGTTAAGAAAATTAATGCAAGCACTGAAGTAGCTGGGTTTGGCAGAATTTGCAGATCATTCACCCGTTTTGCGTCCACTACAAAGCTGTCCGCTCTCTCGGGTACACTTACATTGTCTTTTATTTTTTGCCATTTCTACAATAACTATATCTGGCAGTGGTTTGGTGTTTACTAAGCTTAAACTTTGGTTTCCTGATAAATGACTGACCGAGACGTTATAAAAGCACTGTATATGAGTTGTGTATGCTATTTAGGAATATACCTTTAAGCAGATGCCAATGGAGCCACCTATCCCATAGCGTGCAAGGCTTTACTTAAGAGATCCGTTCTTCATTTGACAACTACTGAGCATTCTGCACTTTGGTTTGGCTAATAATAGCATTAATGAGAAGTCGCAGGTAATTTAACCTGTCATTTTTCCTGTTTTTCCCATATGTGTATATATTAAAATGAACCCTTTCCCACCATGTCGGATTATTGAATTTTCTAGCTTATGCTTAAAAAATTGAAAATTCCAAAAGTACCCCAATACCTAACTAGTTACTGACCTTACACGACAGTACAGACAAGACTTCTACGAACTCTTATTTATGTCACAATATTGATTTTGCTAGATTTTGGCAGGATTGTTATTGTGACATAATTACGAGTTCGTAGTTCCTTTTTCTTGCCTGTACTATAGTGTACGGTCAATAACTAGGTGGATATAGAGAAAATTTCGAAATTTTCTTTTTTAAAAATGTAAACAAGCTAGAAAATATGGCGGGGAAATGTTCACTTTAGTAATGAAACAAATTGTACAAAATTGCTTAGGCATGAAACGCACTGTACGTTCATGCCAATGCTTGGGACACAGTGTAACTGTTGGTAAAAAAAATGGCCGAGGCCTCTCTAAAAAACTTATGCAAGACCGACAGAACATGTTATAATAGATTGCACACACTATAGCATATCAAACGCATGCAGTTACAGGCAAGATGACCGGGTCATTCTACTGAGTCATGGGCAGAAACGGCAAAGTCCGAATTCGGAAAAAAATGGCGGACACAGTTCAGTTACTTATGACGTAAGTAGTTTAGACAACTTTGAAAAAAAAAACCTCTCTTATTACATATACATATTATTGAAATACTATTATGCAATTTGAATTTTAAAACGCCAAAGAATTGCGTAAATAAAGAAAATTTTAGAATATGGTTTTAGGAAGAACTGCTGACAAACTCTCACTTGCCGTAACTTGGAAACTTCAGAAATTCTAACTTTTATAAGTCTCACAGTTTTACACAAAATACTTACCCCTTGCGAAGCACACTGCATCTTAAGAGATGCATGTGATAAAACATCAAACGGGTCTTAATATCGCAGCCGCATTCCGAATGTACGATTAAAGGAATTACGTTGTTGACTCGCAACTTAAAAATATTCACTCCAACCACGGAAACCTACAGAAAAGTGAGCTGCAAAATTTAACGCGTAAGTAAGGATATGGCGCGTTTAGTTACTATACAAATTAAATCGTTTGCCGTGTAGTCTTTAAGAAAATATTCCGAATTCGGACAGATTTCACGGCGGCGCTAAAGGACACTACATGCAGGCACAGATGCAAACAATAGGGACGGACGGTGGTTCCGTGTTACCTTCTGGCTTCCAGGATGTCTGCGGCTGATGCTCCAGAGCTGCTGCTTGCAAACAGACAACAAACACTGTCAGAAAACAACAGTAGCTGCTGCGACGTCAGACTACCACGCTTCACAAGCTAGCCAAATGCAAACCACAAAAACTATACTAACGGAACAACACAAAAAAGTAACCCAGGGAAATATAATTCTTCATAAGTAGATAATTTGTTGTAAGTATTAATGTATATAAAAATCTTCAGAAACGAAGTACAGAATGTCAGATAATTCGCGGATATGGACTGTACCACACGAATCTATGGTCAAAACTAAATAGAAAATATTCTTTGGTAAAAATGCGTAAGGACCTTAGTTTACGAGAAAACCCATATTAAAGTAGATAAATGACTTTACTCCACGTTAAGCACAGCGTACATCAGCATACAAAACTTCCATTGTACTCCATGTCCCAGTACTCACTGCATGTGAACTGCATGGCCTCCTTGGCACTACTCAGTTCGGGTATTTCCCTTGTCGTATGTCTGACGAAGACACAATTGCAGTATCGCCACATCACCTCACACTTATCTTATCGGAATGCCACATGTTTGCCACAATGGTTTTTGGAACTTTCAAATGGGTGTTTCTCGTAAACGAAGCATCTAATGAATTTTTACGTATGAGTATTTTCTACTTAGTTTTGACCATAGATTCGTGTGGTGCAGTCCGTATCCGCGAATTACATGACATCCTGGACAAAGCAAGATGGGTTGTAGAAACTGGTACAGCTCCATTTATTTATAGACTGTCGTGACTAGCCTATCCTCTGTAAACAAAAAGTGATACAACAGCATTATTTATTTGTAGGGTATGTCATGAAGGATCAGTTATTAAAAAAAACTTTGTATTGGCACGCATTTCGACCCCTTGCGTTTGTTTAAGTTAGCTTACACGAAAGCAAGGTTTCCAAAAATTTAATAAGGTACGGAAAGGAAACAGTAGTTAAAAACATAAATATCTTGATTCGCAATCTATTTTTAAAAATAAACTGAACAACAAGTATAAAAATGCCAGGTGTAAAAATATTTGATTAAGGCTTGGAGCCCAAACACTACCAACTTTTTTGAATGGAAATCTACGTATAGCTATATCTCCTGGTTGAGAAAGCATGAGCTGAAATGCAGCGGTGGGCTAAAGTTGTAGATGAACATGGAAACACACCGAAAACACACCCCAGTAAGGTCATGTCCACAATAGTACGCACATATTCCCCGTCCGAAAAATTCACTGCCTGACAAGATTTAATTGTTGAGTTCGGCATAAAAGCTACGTATCATTGTGGATCCCAGGAGTAGACTAACTACACACGTATGATTCACGGACGACTCGCAGAGAGCGTGGGCGATGTTACCCAAGCCTACTGTACAAAAACATTTCCAAGGGGCGAAAATTTTCATGACCTTATAGACGCTCACGTTACAGTATATTTCACAAGTGAGTGCACTTCAACTATAGTAAAGCTTAGATCATAGGCCGAACTCGACAGTCACCACTCGCTGAGCAAGTGTTCATGTTTGTAGACGTAATGTGGCGCAGGACTACATTTGTATTGCCAGGTGTGTGTATATATACATGTGTATATATACATGTGTATATATATATGTGTGTGTATATATATGTATATATACACTGGAGACCCAAAAAAAAACTGGTATAGGCGTGTGTATGCAAACAGAGGTATGGAACCAATCAGAGTAACGCGATGCGGTCGGCAGCGCCTATATAAGACAACAAGCGTCTGGCAAAGTTGCTAGATCGGTTACTGCTGCTACAATGGCAGGTTATCAAGATTTAAGTGAGTTTGAACGTGGTGTTATAGTCGGCGCACGAGAGATGAGACATAGCATCTCCGAGGTAAAGATAAAATTTGGATTTTCGCGTACGACCATTTCACGAGTGTATTGTGAATATCGGGAATCCGGTAAAACATCAAATCTTCGACATCGCTGCGGCCGGAAAAAGATCGTGAACGAAAGGAGCAAACTACGACTGACGAGATTCATTAAACGTGAGACGTGCAACCCTTTCTCAAATTGGCGCAGATTTCAATGCTGGGGCATCAACAAGTGCGAGCGTGCGAACTATTCAAAGGAACATCATTGATATGGGATTTCGGAGCCGAAGGCCCACTCGTGTACCGTTGTTGACTGCATGACACAAAGCTTTACGCCTCGCCTGGGCCCGCCAACACCACCATTGGACTGTTGATGACTGGAAACATGTTGCCTGGTCTGACGAGTCTCGTTTCCAATTGTATCGGACGGATGGACGTGTACGGGTATGGAGACATCCTCATGAATCCATGGACCCTACATGTCAACAGGGGACTGTTCAAGCTGGTGGAGGCTCTGTCATGGTATGGGGCGTGTGCAGTTGGCGTGAAATGGGACCCATTATACGTCTAGTTAAGACTGACAGGTGACAGATACGTAAGAATCATGTCCGATCACCTGCACCCATTCATGTCCATTGTGCATTCCGACGGACGTGGACAATTCCAGCAGGGCAATGCGACACCCCACACGTCGAGAGTTGCTACCGAGTGGCTCCAGGAACACTCTTCTGACTTGAGACACTTCCATTGGCCACCTAAATCACCAGACATAAACATTATTGAGCATATCTGGGATGCCTTGCAACGTGCTGTTCAGAAGAGATCTCCACCGCCTCGCACTCCTATGGATTTGTGGACTGCTCTGCAGGATTCATGGTGTGAATTGCCTCTTGCATACCTTCAGACATTAGTTGAGTCCATGCCACTTCGTCTTGCGGCACTTCTGCGTGCTCGCGGGGGCCCTACACGATATTAGGCAGGTGACGTCAGTGTTTTTGGCTCTTCAGTGTATATGTGTGTACATACTGTATATATATATATATGTGTATATATAGAGAGACCTTTTGGCTTTCTTAAACATCGGCCATCCAGGTTTTTTTATTGGAATTCATCGAAATGTTTGTTATATTATAATTATAAATAATTACTTTTTTTTTTATTCATTCGTGTCTTTTCGATACCGCCCGTTGACGTCCGTCTCCAGGGTCGATGTAGAAGATTTTAAGTGTTTCCAAGTTGTAGCCCTAAGAATACCATTGCTGGGCTTCATCGCAATTTCATCCCGCATGTCCGGATGGTGCGGTGTAACACTTCTTCAAAGTTCATTTACGTCAAAGTATTTTATAAATGATTTATTTTCAACTTATTCTTTTAGTTGTTAAATTTCCTTTCCGTTATCCGAACAGACCGTCTCCGTCGCTGACTTGAAGATTTTCCCAGAAAAACATCCGAAACGCAGAAGAGTTTCAACGCTTGGATTAGGGATGGCCATCGAAAGAAAAACAACGATGTTTAATATCAATGATGCATCGAAAGGGATACATCAAAGTAACGATAATATCGACTTAAAAACATCGATGTTTTTGTTTTGTATCAAAACATCGGTAGGCATCGGCGTTAAAAAAAAAAAATTCTGTAGATACAGGAATCAACATCTGCAGTATAATTACTAGAAAATATTACATACAACGCAATATACATACTCTGCAAGAAACTACTGTAACTAAAATAAATAAGTAAATGAGTGAATACATATATACACCACTATAGTCAAGACAAACGTTAATTTTAAGACAGGACAGGGACGACAACAACAACATATTTTACTCTCGTCATTAATATACTTATGCCGCTCTCCAATTTCCATGTCCTTTTAACATAGACATTCAGACATTGGCTGTTAAACATCGATGTCCGATAATCATTGACACTTAACCATCGATGTAAATAACATCGAACATCGATCTCGAAACATCGATGTTCCGAAAACATCGGCCATCGCTGGCCGTCCCTAGCTTGGATCTGACTGTGCTGCCAGACAAAAATATACTAATCACAACACTTGTAAAAATAATTACAACCTAACATACTGTTGCGAGCCGTCTTTGTCACTACCGCTCCCTGCTTTCAGTCGGCAGCCTGCAGTGTTGGCGAGTCATGCCAATCAGTCCAGCGAATGACGACATTGAGGGAGGAAGGGGGGCGATGTGACGTGTTTGACTTGAGTTTCTTGGCTGGCAGCTCACATCTGGCCACAACGAACACACCTTCCAGAAAGTCAAGAAAAATGTATCTGCAGAATCAAGGCTTCACCTGTTATGTAGAAATTCTTCGTTTTTGTGTCATAACTTTAGTTTCAGAGATATTATTGGAAATGTTATATTATAGAAAAATTTACTAGTTGTTTAAGACTATTGTATCTAATTTTCACTGTGCGTTATTCCCTGCTTGCAAAGAGGCAGTAACTTAATGATAAAATATAAATGTTTTTCTGACTTTTTAAAACTAGCAGATAACACACAAAATTAAGCACAAAAATATTGAACAGCTAGTAAATTGTAAATTTTCTATAATCGTGCATTGTCAGTAGTTACTTCGAATCTGAAATTATGACACGAAAACTACGAATTCCTGCAAAAGAGGTGAAGCCGAGCCTTGTTGCCGTGTCTCAGCGAGTGTGAGTCAGGTGAGGTAAAACCTAGAAAAGAATTATCGCACATATAAGTACAGCCGTTTACCCCGTCCAAGAGTTTTAGAAAGTATTTCGACGGGGGTCAGTGGCGAGTGTTCCTGTCGATTCTGCGAACGAAGGCCATCGGTAGCGAGTAGACCGCGGACTGCGAGCCCGAAGCGACTGTGGGGAGTCATCGGGAGTCCTCAATGACGAGTGTTGCAGTGTCTGTATGTAATCCACCTAATGTTCCACAAACTCACGTGAAAACCCGGAAAATGTGTGAAAAGACAAGCCCCTTTCCCCCTCCCCCATTCACGTGTCTTCTTATCCACGTAGCAGCTCCAAGGCCGTTTGAATTAAGCATGTACAAACGGATCACAAACAGCAAGTGATCAGAGTTAACACGAACAGCGAAAACACACATGACAACAGACATCAGCGGGATCGAGGAAATTGCGTATAATGTAAGAGAAGATATTGTACAATTCTCCTTGGTTTGTCGGTGCTACAAATATGTAAGACTACCGTTTAAGGGGCTGCGGTGGCTGAGCGGTTAGCTTGTTCTCCTCCCACCAAGGCGAACCGGGTTCAATCCCCGGCCGGGTCACTTCGGATTTCCGCATGTGAGAATCGTGCCGGAAGACGCAGCTGGACGGCGGGTTTTCTCGGGGATCTCCCGTTTCAACTCAACTCAACTACTGTCCAACCTGCATTCTTCCCACCATACTCTCGGCCAGGCGACACAAGAAGTGTGACGCTGCAATCGACTAAGGCGCTGAATCGCCAGGTCATTACATAACTATGCCTAGCAGTAAGTGTCTGAATAGTGTAGCGGAGGGGGGTGGGGGCTGACACGACTGATGCACTAAAGACATCGCTGTATACATTTATATAGTATGTAATGAAAAAATAAATATCTAGCTCCTCAAAGACAACCGTCCACTCACAAACACAACATTCCCAGGTACAAGTAACAATATTGTTGCCAGGTCACATTTAACAGACACAAAACATACAAGCCAAATGTTTGAGAGTTTTTAGCGCTTGACACTTCCAAGAACACAAAAGCAGGAAAATTGTTTAATGCCCCGTTTCGCAATACTCCTGCAATCGCTTACTGCGCGTAACATGAGCACTGCTGCGGGACTGTGTTCGGAGTCAAACATTTCCCCACAATATTTGTGCAAGCTGAAACGTTCTATGTCACAACTGCACGAACAAAGAGTTTACGTCCTGTCAAAACACGAAATATACAATATTTCTAACCGTCATTGTGTCGTAGAAAAGCTTGAGAAATACCACTGACTCGTACGCTAATTTTCACGTCACGCATGAAAGTCATAAAATGGTTGTTTATGTAGACACGACGCGGCTGAGATTGCGGAACAGACGTTACACGTTAGTATAAATCAACATGTGGTTAATGAATGCTAAAAATTAACTGCGTGGAAATACACGACGCTTGTGGCATCTTAAAAAGCAGTAACGGGAGACCATATTGTCGGCACAAGTAATTCAGAGCCTAGCCCCAAACTATGGTTTCGATCTGTCAATTGTTGGTAGACGACAATTTTCGAAATTGTGAAGGCAATACACCAAAGCAGAGACAAAAAATTTGTTTCGATATTCCGGAACACACCTGAAAAATTACTCTATGTAAGCGCATTTCCTTCATCGCTCCACGGATTAAGTATAAAATACATTTCTGAAATGTTAAAAATAATTCGTACAATGTTGCTAGGATGATACGAATATGAAACAAAAAACCATCACCACCCTGCTATGCAGTAAAGTAAAACTGTTCACTTTAAATTAATTATTTTAACCTTAATTTTATAACTGGGAGTAACATTTGATTGGCCGTTCAATATAACATCTTATAAATTTATATAGGACGCCACTTGAATTTAAAATAGGACCGACTATGTCAGTAATTTCATGGGTTTAAGACAAAAGATTTTGAAAGGATTTGATAAAATTTATAAATACTTTTTGCCAAACTTAATGCTTTTCATGGAGAATGAGATATCAAACAGGAATAAATAATTTCTTCAATAACTCGAAATTCTAATTGAGCTTTTTTACTTTTAATAGTGGAACACATACATAACAACAACTGAAAAAACCAAAGATAACATATATAGCGCAGTCCATTGTCCATAGTGCCTCTCCATGAGAGTGACGATCCAGACGTAGTCGATCTTCAGTCGCATCACCTTCCAAGGAGATAGGACTACACATTTGTCTCTCTCACAGCCAATGGTTAAGTCCGTAATTATAATTTATGCTTTCGCTTATTATCTTCGTAAATGTAACACTCGCAACAAAGAGAGGCCCTTAAAGCATTACTTAAGACAGTTCATTATATTGCAATAAACTCTCACTTGTACTTATACAAAATTCTCTTGGACAAAACTCGCACCAGAGAGATAAGGAGGAAATGTATTTATTCCGATGGTAATTCTTTGCAGTTTTATTCGACATGATACATAGGCAGATTACACATGTCAGGTAACGTTTCTTCTGTGAATCATATACGTGCTGAGGCAGCTTCTCACTCTTGACCCAGAGGGATAGACATCGAGCGACGATCAACCAGAAAATTTAATTTTCATGACACCTCTTCCGAGATCACACTTAATGCACAGCACCCAACATATTGCCGAGCCAACATAATGGCGGGCCAGGCAAAAAATGTTGCCATTAAGAAGCCTCATTCCTGGGCATGTTTAATTCACATCATCAAAAAACCACTGTTGCAGGCAACATGACATCACACAAGAGCGGACAACAATACCAAGTCACAATCAGTGCTGGTTAAAACTGCTCCACATTAAGGACAATAAATTTGTCACGGCTCCAAGCGGAGTGCATTTACCATGAAGTTCAATTCATTCAATTCATGGGAAAATAAACTTCACTCCACCAGTCCCGTTGTTGCTTCCACGTCGAGTCGGGGCCCCTTTACTTAATTCAGAATTATTTGGTAGCTCAGGACCGATGATTTTATAACATCTTCGTAAGTGAATGACATTGAACTTACCAATGATTTCTTCACGATCTACAAGCGACAACTCGATGCAGTTGCTGTTAATAATGCTTGACACTCTATACGGGCCTCTATACATGCTGAGTATAAAAGAATACCCCAACTTTGAAGGTCTGTAATATCAAAACCAAACAACCTACAACTTTGATTGACCAATAAAATGAACCGTGGAACCGTGAAGTTTGTTTACCATACATTCATAAATGTTCAATGTGACCACCATGAGCGGTCCGAACAACATCTACGCGATAATCAAACTCGTTCCACGCTCGTCAGCATATCCGGTGTTACGGTTTGGATGGCGTTCGAAACTCTCGGCTTGAGGTGGTGAGGGAGTAGCGTGCTCGCATTCGACACGTCAATGTGAAGGGGACGGTCTGATGTTTCCTTTATGGTGCGCCACCCCATTGGCACCTAGTTGTTCGCGGATACCAGAACGAGACGTTGCAGCAACGTTGAATTGGTCGAGGAGCAGCTGGTGACCAGGCTCTTCATCACTGGCTCCCAAGAAGCCCGGATCTTACCCCGTGCGATTTTTTTCTATGGGGGTACATAGAGGATCAAGTGTTTCGTTCACCATTGCCGGCAAACATTGACGACCTCACAACAAGAATGATATCACGAAGGGGAAAAAAAAAAGGGGGGGGGGAAATCCAATGGGTATAAAATTGTACTTTCTGTTGTGAGCCCAGAATAAGACTGTAACTTAAAAACTAATTTATTACTTTTAATTGCAATACAGGATTTATAGACCACGGCGTGATTGTACCACATAACTCCGTGTTACAAGCGACTGCACTGAAATCTACTTCATTCAACGAGTTTTTACAGTGAGAGCCTTTACATGGTTGACTAGGTTTAAAGTAAATGTGTGTGTTATTCCACACGTCACAACATTATACCAGCACGTAAAAAACCAGCTTTTCTATATTTCAACGCTTTCTCTTTCTAAACAAGTATGAGATAGCATATTTTTTTGAACACTTTTCTAGGGGGAAAATAACCAGTACCTACACAGCTGGAAAGATGTTCCTATACGAAGAGAGCGAAACATTTTGTCAACTCCAGAAGCACATCCCAACCACAGAATAAAGATGAGGAAAACCGACCTTGCTGGCTGCGCCCAACCAGTTTCAGTGTCCTAACATTGAACTGATTTCTGCCAACACGACTATCAAAAACCGCGTGGTTTGGATTTGAGGTTAGAATACTGTTAAGTAAATAAGTGCCAACTTGTAATGCAGTTTGATTAAATTCAAATTGGTAAAAGTATTTTAGTAATATAATACTGCTTGTCAATTAAAAATTAAGTTAAAACCCAACACGTTCATCTTTGTTGACCACGTGACTGACAGTTGTGTTTCTTTGGAGATGGTCAAGATTGGGTAGATGCGCAGAAGACAATCGGTCTACTTCATCTTTAGTCTACGATTCTAACCAATGGAGAGGAGTCGCTGCGTGTTACATCAGGATCGTTGCTACAGTGAACACCGTCACTGAATCAACAGGGTAACATGATGATTCCCACGGCATCCTGGAGCTACTCCTCAGAATATACGCTCTGATTGTGCTCGGCCCGCCGCGCAAACGTAAAGACGAACACAGGCCGAGAGCATTTTATTTTCCGTCCCAGTAACATCACGTACAGGGCAGATTTCACTCTGCAACTTACACTGGAACGCGGCTGCTACGACCGCTCAAGTCCAACACAAAATACTAATTTAATGCAGAGTAACTGCAACTCGCACAAAATACTATATTAGTTTTAGTTTCATTCGATTCTGACAGTAACACTGAAGGTGTAATACGACACTTGGTTTCGTGTCAGTGCACACGCAGGTGCGTGAAATCCAGGCTAGCTTCAATCAAATAGCAAACAGCAGCAGTCACGTTTACAACAAATAAACTGCGTACATATCTAGCGCATAGCCGATCGCAACGCCACGAAACTTTTTTTCTGGCCAAAAAGGGATGTGACGGAAACACGCGTGAAGTGACATTTGCGCTGAACCATCGCTCTACTAAACGACTTTGGCTTTGACGCTTGTGAGANACGGAAACACGCGTGAAGTGACATTTGCGCTGAACCATCGCTCTACTAAACGACTTTGGCTTTGACGCTTGTGAGAAAATCGGATCCCAGTAACATGCCCAAGCAAAACAAAAGAGGGATTCAATCGACACTCTCCTTCAGTTAGGCCTACTACTCCATACCTGACAATTTTTCAATAAATTTGTATACACACACGTGTATACATACACATGTACACACGTGTATACATACACACATTTATNACGGAAACACGCGTGAAGTGACATTTGCGCTGAACCATCGCTCTACTAAACGACTTTGGCTTTGACGCTTGTGAGATAATCGGATCCCAGTAACATGCCCAAGCAAAACAAAAGAGGGATTCAATCGACACTCTCCTTCAGTTAGGCCTACTACTCCATACCTGACAATTTTTCAATAAATTTGTATACACACACGTGTATACATACACATGTACACACGTGTATACATACACATGTACACACGTGTATACATACACACATTTATATATACATACATATACACATACACATATTTATATATACATACATATACACATACACACACATTTTTATATACATACATATACACATACACACACATTTTTATATACATACATATACACATACACACATATTTATATATACATACATATACACATACACACATATTTATATATACATACATATACACATGTATATATATATATATACACACATATATGTTCTTTCCGTCCTGCTCGTATACGGTCGGCGCCACTGACCAGTCTGTACTGGACACTCCTGACAGGGCTAGGGAGCTCGCGCGCCCAGATAACTGCCATTAACACAAGGAGATTGTGGCAACAGAAAATAAACGTCAAACTGNGCTAGGGAGCTCGCGCGCCCAGATAACTGCCATTAACACAAGGAGATTGTGGCAACAGAAAATAAACGTCAAACTGGACGTCCAAGGGTATTTACGGGGCTAATATTCATGGTAGATTTCCCAGGAAGAAGTCGTACCTTTCGGAAATTAACCGGAAGAAACACTTGCCGTTTGCTAAAGAACACGTCAACAGGCCGATAGTTTCGAAATACTGTCATATTTTCGGATGAATCGAAGTTCACTTTGTTCAGCTCCGAGGGAGAGGAGAACGTGTGGCGCAAACTAGCACAGAAATCCAACCTAAACACATTATTTCAACCGTTAAACACGGAAAAGATGCTCTAATGGCGTATGGATGTATATGGCGGCACTTGGAGTTGTAATCTAGCTGTAATCAAGGTCCAATCGACCATATGAAATATATCGAGGTGTAGCGCGGCAATTTACGCGATAGTGTGCGGAGATTGTGACTTGATAGGGTCTTTCTTTTCCAGCATGACAACGATCCGAAATACACCGCTGTGAAAACACGAGAGTCGTTACTATACAAAGCCTCGCGAATGGTTCGTACTCCACCACAAAATCCAGATTTGAACCCAAATGAACATTCAGTATGTGGGCGTATCTCGATGCACAAAACAGAAAACTTAGTTCGCCCCGAAGAAAAAAAGGATACCATAGTAATCCTAGAGAAAATAGTCTAAATTAACCCCAGCAGAAAAACAGCAATTTATCAACAGCATGCCACGGTGTCTGCAAGCTGGTGTATATGTCAAAGGTATGTAAGCTACGCTGACTATGAAATTGCGCACACTAGCGAATCGCGCTGTTGAATTGTGTATGCAAATACTTTTTCGTTGTGCAGAAATATCATTTTGTGATATGTGCGTCAGCAATTATGGGAGTTGTTTACTTACATATATGGCTTTATTCATAACCAGCCTCTAAACTGTGGGTACGCCAATACTTTCTGGGGCGAAGATAGTGCTTTCAATATAAATAGCAAGGCCACTTTATTACGTACACTCCTGTTTTGCAACATGTGTTTCGTTCCCCTACTTTGCAAGTCACGAGGTCACCCGTGTGGGTATAAACACATCAAAAGAACTTTCCTAATTTGAAGCAAGCTTACAGAGCATGCAGAAAATTGGGAAGAGCAGTGTTAATGACTTTTTTAACGAGGCATGTTAGCAAGTGCAATACACGCTGGACGAAGCGTATCTGAAACCGCAGTTCAGAGCTGTTCTCACGGACCACAATGGAGCACAGCACTCGACTGTACAATAGCACGCAGAGTTAGTTAAAAATNGTTCAGAGCTGTTCTCACGGACCACAATGGAGCACAGCACTCGACTGTACAATAGCACGCAGAGTTAGTTAAAAATTGTCAGAAAAGTACGATTTAAGTTGCACACGAAAGAGGAAAGCATATAGGACACTTACAAATATTTCGCTAGATTTTACTTATTTTAATGTTTTTCAATTAACATTTATGTTTAATTCTATTCTGCATGCTTTAGGAAGCACATTTCCAACTTAAAAACAATTAAGAACGGATCTATCTACTACTGTTTACAACAATATCTATCCAGTCTGCCATTGGGCAGGCCCACCTTTCTTTTCTGAGCTCAACTTAGAGCAATTCCAAAATTCGTTTAAGGGGTCCGTCTAAGCACTAACTGCGTTGCAAAGTGCTCGAAATACATTTCCCCCCTACAAAACTACTAAACGTGCGTCCAATGTGCTGATCTTAGAAAAGAACACGCACTTCAGACGAGGCCTGCGAGTGTTTCTAAGACGTCGCGCACGTTACGAACAGCATTTCATAGCACTCCCAACGTAGTTAAAAAGTTTTTCGAAGCGCCGTATTTCAAAATACACGCGTCAAATACGTACAAAAATAGTACTCAAAGGCCCTGCATTGAACCTTGTCACAGACATTCCGCCAATAAACTAATAGGGTCACCGCTTCAAGTCCCATGGGTACACGCTGCGCGACGAGAACACTGCACGCAATTTCAGAACGTTGCGTGTAGATAGATGTGTGGGGGCGATAGGCACGCGGGTCTGTGCCGCGTTTCTCTCCCTCGCTTCTGTGACCACGAACGGCCAAAACACGTACGACTATAAAGCCCCGCTTCACCTATTATGCACAAATTCTTAGTTTTCTGGTCATATTTTCAGTTTCAGAGGAAATTACTAGACATTTTTGATTGTAGGAAATTTACAATTTACTAGTCGTTTAATACTNGGAAATTTACAATTTACTAGTCGTTTAATACTTGTGTATGTAATTTTCGCTGTGTGTCCTTTCCTACTTGCAAAAAGGCACACACTTAATGATATATGTTCCTGACTTTTTACAACTAGCAGATAACACAAAATTAAAATTGAGCACATAAATACTAAATAACTCGTAAATTGTAAATTTTCTATAATCGTACCTTGTCAGTAATTACTATGAATCCGAAATTATGACACGAAAACGAAGAATTTCTGCACAAGGGGTGAAACCGAGCGTTAAGAGACCTCCTCAGTAGTCATATGGGTTTTATTACAATCAGCTGTGTATATTCTAATCTAAAAATATATTTTTTTTNAGAGACCTCCTCAGTAGTCATATGGGTTTTATTACAATCAGCTGTGTATATTCTAATCTAAAAATATATTTTTTTTGAGGCCAGAAAGGGAAGCCGATATTTTGTTGCCAATTTATAAATTTGTTTATCGAAATATACATGTGNATTTTTTTTGAGGCCAGAAAGGGAAGCCGATATTTTGTTGCCAATTTATAAATTTGTTTATCGAAATATACATGTGGTCGATGACAAGTGTCAAAGTCAGTGAAAATCCTGTAAGAAGCACTCTCTAAGATATTTATCCTTCTGTAGAACGATGTTTCAAACTGTGGCGATAATACTATATCTTTCCAGAACAGATTGCTGTATTGAAAATCTACAGTTACCGCTTGAACATCCGAGGAAACAGAACACGGGCGAAGCTTGTTTATGCTATTTTCCATCGCCGTCACACTGCTGCCTTACAGCAGGACGTGACCTTTAAGCGCTTAAAATTTCTGCTACGGAAGTCTCTTAAGGATTTTGGACAAAAAAATTAACCATTTTATGTTTGTACCAAACATTGCCCAAGTTGTACGCATTGCATGTAATGCCGTTTTCCTTGAATAACCATTTTTTTTACACTTTTAAATAATTTGATGTTAAATCCAAAATATTTATATTCTGCTGCAGGTATAATAAATACTAACAAAGTTGTACAAATGAAAAAAAAAGTACAACATACACTGATGCCGTGGGCTACCACGTGACTAATGTAATCATCAAATAAACAGGTCATATAAATAACAAGAAAGGTTACATATAAATACATTTTTGCATATTTTTAAATTTTAGTNCATCAAATAAACAGGTCATATAAATAACAAGAAAGGTTACATATAAATACATTTTTGCATATTTTTAAATTTTAGTATAAATGCGTCAACTGTTATTTGGTAATTACACAGCATTAGCTTACATTATGGATTTTTTAGTTAGTACATCTTCGTTAGTATTTAGTATAGCTGCAGTTAAACTAAAAATGTTTGGATTTTACATAAAATTATTTTTAAAATATTAAGAGTAAAATTTTTTTATTCTAGGAAAATGTTACCACATACAATGCATAGTTGAACAATGTTTGGTACAATCATAAGATTTTTTTTTTTTTTTGGTATCCAACACCCTTAAAAATACATGGCTCAGATATTTTTTTTCTTTTCGCGTCCGAGGCACGGGGTTAAGGGCTATAATAACACGCGCGACCAGCACCCCGTCGCTCCTACGCGCAAGACACTGAACCCGTGAGCNGGGTTAAGGGCTATAATAACACGCGCGACCAGCACCCCGTCGCTCCTACGCGCAAGACACTGAACCCGTGAGCAGTACTTCGCTGTTTTGTTTTCCTGTGCAAATGAGATCTGTAACAGTGGGATTTTATTACAAGCCCACAGATTAAACTACGACGGTACCGTTTTATTTTAGAGGATGGATAATTTCTTTGACACGTCCGTTAGTGATTGTTACCGATTTTGAGACAATTTTTCGCGTTTTTTTTTGCTCTTAGAGTAAACCTAACATTTTAAAAACAAAACTGCATTGGCCTAGATTTTTTTAAAAATCTTTTCTGGCAAAATGTCGTATTCCCAGGTCCTTTATTTGCTGAGATACGCGCAAACACGCAAACTACGAATGTACAGAAANCATCAAATAAACAGGTCATATAAATAACAAGAAAGGTTACATATAAATACATTTTTGCATATTTTTAAATTTTAGTGGAAATGCGTTAACTGTTATTTGGTAATTACACAGCATTAGCTTACATTATGGATTTTTTCGTTAGTACATCTTCGTTAGTATTTAGTATAGCTGCAGTTAAACTAAAAATGTTTGGATTTTACATAAAATTATTTTTAAAATATTAAGAGTAAAATTTTTTTATTCTAGGAAAATGTTACCACATACAATGCATAGTTGAACAATGTTTGGTACAATCATAAGATTTTTTTTTTTTTTTGGTATCCAACACCCTTAAAAATACATGGCTCAGATATTTTTTTTCTTTTCGCGTCCGAGGCACGGGGTTAAGGGCTATAATAACACGCGCGACCAGCACCCCGTCGCTCCTACGCGCAAGACACTGAACCCGTGAGCAGTACTTCGCTGTTTTGTTTTCCTGTGCAAATGAGATCTGTAACAGTGGGATTTTATTACAAGCCCATAGATTAAACTACGACGGTACCGTTTTATTTTTCTCCTACCTATTAAAGAAACTGTGCAGGCAATCACTAACAATGCGATTTTGAGACAATTTTTCGCGTTTTTTTTGCTCTTAGAGTAAACCTAACATTTTAAAAACAAAACTGCACTGACCTAGATTTTTAAAAAAATCTTTTATGGCAAAATGTCGTATTCCCAGGTCCTTTATTTGCTGAGATACGCGCAAACACGCAAACTACGAATGTACAGAAAATATGCCCGGAATACTGACTCTTAAAAGCTCTGCTTCACCCCTTTTGCAGAAATTCTTCGTTTTCGCGTCATAATTTCGGATACATATTAACTACTGACAATATACGATTATTAACAATTCACATAACATTTCTGTGCTGAATTTTAATTGTTTGTTATCTGCTAGTTGTAAAAAGTCGAGAACATATTTATAATTTATAAAATCGTTCCTGCCTATCAGCAAGCAGGAAATAAGACACAGTGCAAATCAGATACAAAAGTATCAAACAACTAGTAAATTGTAAATTATCTATAGTAAAAATTTTTTAGTAATACTTCTGAAACTGAAATGATTGCAGGGCGAAAACGAAGAATTTCCGCAGAGTAGGTGAAGCCGAGTCTTAAGACTGGCATAGTAAGAGACTACAGCCGCAAAGTTCAGCATACGCGACAAGCGAGAGTGGTGCAGGCGGGCGGCGGAACTGGTCCCAGATGCAGCTGGCTGGCCCGCGGTCACTGGTCCAGACACACGCGGCAGCTGGGAATGTCGGCGACACGTGACCCGCGTCATCCCCGCAGTCTCGCCCGCCGCCGAGTGCATCGTCCTTTGGTCCTCCTAGCCACTTATGCTGGCTTCACAACTGGAAGCGTAACAGTAGCCACAGAACTAAGTCAATAATAGGCCGCGACGATTTCGAACATATTGATTTACCAATGCGCATAATAGGTCGTGTGCACGATTGGCAATGATATAGTGCATGGAGATAGTGGTTATATTTCATTCCTTATGCAGACGCACGCGGAGCAACAACCAACGAAAACAGCGCAAAAATTTTCTTAAGATTTTTTTTTTAGCTGTATAAATGGAGGGGCATATTCTGCAGAAGCGAATAAATGTCGCAAAATATAAATAAAGATAAGCAAACATGCCAACTCTTAAATTCCCAGTAAATTCTCAACAATATTACAATAAATCTTATTGCACTCCATTTTAAGTATGTCAACACAGCTAAAACACAGCAACATTTGCAATTACTGCCAACTGACGTCAGGCTCATCGCAAAATTTTACTGGCGAAAAATAATACGTAGTAAGAATTCAATCGTGTACCTATTTCCCACATGGTTTATGTTTGTGTGCAGTGTTCTGCTGTTATTGCCCATGCTGTGTGCCTGTTCTTTGATTGTGAGTCCATCATTACACTGCGTTTCACCCGAGATTTACAGCTCTTGGTCATTCTATCGCGGCAATTTTTGTGTGGCAATCTTAAGAGGAGTCACCACAGCTGTTAAAATTGTACACTGTAGACACTTGCAACTTGCGCGATAGCGTACATAATGCTTTTATGAAAGAAAATTTCTTAGTGGCCAGTAAATATAAAATGTTTCAATGAAAGATTATACTAGAAATAATGTGATTCTGTTTAGAAATAACAGTTTGTCAGTCATAATCAAATATTTCTTCTAAAAAAAAACCTGCTTCAATATTGGTTGAAATTGGTTAATTTGGAAGATATATACAATCATAACCACCTTTATTTATCAGACATTTTCATATCTGAAATTTTTGTAGAAACAATTATTACATACGCATTTCCCATTTTACAGGAGAGTAATGAATTGTGCATGAATGCGAGAGCAATACGGCGCAAGCCACAAAGTAACGGGGAAGAGAAACAAAAATAGCTAGTGTAATGTTGCTCACTTGACAGTGGCATCCACACGATGGTTCAAGCCAACGCAGTCTGCCGCTGAGCACAAGTAGAAATTTTCTGTCCGTAATTAATATAGTATTACGTACACGAAATTTAAATATCTAGATCTGCATTTTGAGTTATAAAATAGTCACAGCTTATTTTGCGTACGCGTAAATCGTGGGCCCAAGTTATATGAGAGAGAGAGAGAGAGAGAGAGAGAGATAGAGGACGAGAGAGAGAGATAGATGACGAGAGAGAAAGAGAGAGAGAGAGAGAGGACGAGAGACAGAGAGGATGAGAGAGATAGATGACGAGAGAGAGATAGATGACGAGAGAGAGAGAGGACGAGAGAGAGAGAGGACGAGAGAGAGAGAGAGGACGAGAGAGAGAGAGAGGACGAGAGAGAGAGAGAGGACGAGAGAGAGAGAGAGGACGAGAGAGAGAGAGAGGACGAGAGAGAGAGAGAGGACGAGAGAGAGAGAGAGGACGAGAGAGAGAGAGAGGACGAGAGAGAGAGAGAGGACGAGAGAGAGAGAGAGGACGAGAGAGAGAGAGAGGACGAGAGAGAGAGAGAGGACGAGAGAGAGAGAGAGGACGAGAGAGAGAGAGAGGACGAGAGAGAGAGAGAGGACGAGAGAGAGAGAGAGGACGAGAGAGAGAGAGAGGACGAGAGAGAGAGAGAGGACGAGAGAGAGAGAGAGGACGAGAGAGAGAGAGAGGACGAGAGAGAGAGAGAGAGGACAAGAGAAAGAGAGGACAAGAGAGAGAGAGAGAGGACGAGAATGACGGAAAGTTAAAGAACGTAAAAGAATCAGAAGGGGAGAAAGGGAGATTTGGACGGTGTTTCTTCAGTGACGATGGAGAAGCGAGACGCAGATGGAGCAGTGATGAATGCAATAGCAGGAGGGGGTGGGGAGTACACCGAGAAAACCCACCGACCAACGGCAATGTCTGCCACGTTTTCCACATGCGAAAATCGGGAGTTACTCCACCGGGAATCGAATCCGATGCTCCGTGGTGGGAGATCATTTAATCACAACACCGCGGCCCTTCGAGAAAGAGTGTGTTCCTGCCTAGTTTCCATCTACTAAAACTAGAAACGTTTACGCAGTAAATACTGCTTCACACAAAGTGCCGAACCGAATTACGGCTTACAGGAGTCAATATACTCACAGAAAATTTTATCACAGACTTATGTACAAGGATGCAAAAACATTTGAAATCTCATGAATTAGGTGTAACACTTGCGGCAAATGTGGTCAAAATAATTTGTTCCCGAGATTTGGTGAACATTAAAACAATGCCTGTACGATCTGTTAGTATTCATGAGGCAACCAAGTGAAACAAATCGTTACACACATGAAGGCTGCAAGTAGCCCATACTTGCTCTAATATCTCTAAAATAAATATAAACCGATGTTAGCTGTCAATAATTTGAATCTTGCACTAACAGAACCCTCTGTAACTGACATTGTCCATTACCATGTTCGAAACCGAGCCTTTACAAATAGATAGTACAGTATATTGAAATCTGGCAAAATATTTAATTATGTGTAGACGTGTGTGTATGTATATATATATACATATATATATGTATATATATATATACATATATATATGTATATATATGTATATGTATATATATGTATATATATGTATATGTATATATATGTATATATATGTATATGTATATATATGTATATGTATATATATGTATATATATATATGTATATATATATATATATAATACACACACACACAATATATTTAATCATGATACCTTATTCTAGTTAGTTACCTACATTTTTCGTAATGATGAACTATGCGTTGGTATGTCGGTACATTTGTAATATGAAGAATTTGCTTTTCTATTTTGAAACGAAGTTCAAGCTGAAGAATGAATTTGGGACACATCGGTAGAGTGAGCTGTAACGTCATAGTCGCCTGGTCTAATCAGCGTCGGGTATCGGAAAACGCCACTTGTAAACGTTACAAGGCACTCAGGCCGTGTCTCAATTTAAAAATACTCTTTCAAAAGAGCACTCTTTCGCACAACCTGGCGAGAGAACTGCTTTGCGCTCTCCCACGTTCTCGGTCTGTGGGATTAAGACAACCACACTGTCGTTTCTCTCTGACGTCATGCAGACAGCTGATGTCGAAAGGCGGGAAATCATGTTAGGCTAAAATCGTAATCATATCTATATCATATATATAATTCACAAATAATTATAAGACTACTAGAATAATTATAAGCGCATAAAATACTATTATTTTTGTTTTATATATTACAGTCATGTTGCAGCAGTGACAAAAAACGAAACGCTCAGATGTCCGTACTTACATTTTTATAAAAAAACGTGTTACGTAAGTTATTTCGTTGTTTAAAACAGTTGAAATTATTCACTTGCAGGTAAAATGCGACGAGGTTTCGACTCAGAAAGCTGCAACATGACTGGACGAGGACGAGAGCGTTAGAATAATCTCGGGCATTTTATTCTAACTTCTAACCATGACTTGTGTGTCTATGTTTTGTTTTGCTCCAGATCATGTTTTGAAAAATTATTTTGCCTAATGTGGGCGTGTCTATTTGCATTAAAACGCAACCACAAAAAAATAGTTTTGCCTTAAACTATTCGCTAAGCTATGATCCAAGGAATCTACTTTTGACAGGTCCGTTGGCAACAAAAGGCCGCTTGATACCAGAACCCAAAATTGGTCACAGCGCAGCTTGTCATACACACACCACCCCATCTGCTAGACTGTAGTCAAGTTAGATTCGAATTTCAGATTCACTTCATATGTACACTTCAAAACCTGGTGTTTAAAAGTTAGTACTTTTAAAAAATTCCCAGAATCAATGAAATAAAAGACCTTATTCAAACACGGAAATAATGAAAAACAAATATGGCGCGTGGTCAGAGTGCGAAAGAGCGCCAGCGAGCGCACAATTTCGTGCTCTCTCTCTGTGCACTATCTCCGACGAATTGAGGCGACCAGAGGGCGTGCTTTCTGACGTCATAATGACGTGGTCGCGGGAGCACGAGAGAGCGCTCTCTGTGCCAATTGAGACACGGCCTAAGGTTTTTCTATTTCAACAGGAGCGCGTGGATGTTTCTCGAGAACTGAGAGGGGGGCGGGACGGAAGTGACCCCCCCACACACTAATTCCTTTTACATCAATGATCACCGTTGTGTAACACACAATATGTTTTAAAACGGGCTGCAGTTTGCACAATCGCTTTAATTAACCACAAATACAGTGCCTTTTAAAATTATAACTTCAACTTCGCTGTTTAAAGCAGTTACTGGTATTTTTTTAAAAGCTGATTTCAAAAAGTGTTGACTTAATAGCGGGCTGGCTATTTCCTTTACAAAATAAGTTGTTGCGTCCATTAAATTTTTTTGTTAGGAAATCGTTAATTGGACAATAATTTTAAATCCATTTAAATATATTTGTATGAAGTGAAAACCACACGATCTCTACGATCGTTGTATTCTACAGTTATTAAAAGTCTTGGCCAATAGCTCACCCCCTCTAAAAAAAAAAAGAGGTTAATTAACCCTGAAACTAGCACTTTCCTTGTGAGGACAATTCAACGACGTTGGCGACACATTGTCTTTATTGGAAAGACTGGTTGACAAAGACCGGCCCAGTAGCAACGATGCAACGCGCATGCTTGGCAAAGGCAAACCTAGTGGTAGTTAATCAAGCTGCAGGAGGGGGGAGGGTTACAGTGGGCATGCCCCCCCCCCTCTTTCAAAGAACTTACATTAACATTAAACTACCCTGTAAAAGTTTTAATTCTGAAATGAGATATCAGAATTATTTTAGATACTGATTTTATTTGATTAATTTAAGATTATTTCCTAAAATCACAACTAGACAGTGCCCAACCCAATGCCTGAAATCTAGTCAAATTTACAGCTGCACTTGCACAAAGGGGGCAATTTTACCCCCTCCCCGCCACTAAAAACGAAAGTGAACTTCCGCTCCTGGGTAAACTACACAGCATACCATGGGATTGTGGGAGTAAAATCTGTACGGTTACAAAGTGTGCGCCTGGGGATCAGCAACAATGGGTGTGTTTTCTTTTAGGGTTTTTTGCAGCACTAAAAAAGCATTAGATAATATCTGAGACTCCCTACATTAATCCATGCCACCAGTAGTGGCACGTCAGCGTCGTCAAATAAGTGCCTCTGAGGATTTCGTCAAAAGTAAAAAACTGTTCGAATCGCAGAAATAAACTCACCAACACGAAGTCAGCGCTACGTCATGATTGCATTCGCTCACGTCTGCGTCCGATGCCGCGCCGGCACTCTGGCTGGCGGTCGCTTCAGAGTTCAAATACATAAACAATGGCACTTAATCACGGCGATAGCTTCAATTTTCAGTAAACAATGAAATATCACTCAAAAGATCTCGAGCACGACTACCGCCAAATTAAACTTGTATTAATAAATCCCGCTCCCCTACACACACGCTTCACGCATCACACACTAGTAAAGTCAATGTAGTTCGCGACGGCGGCGCCAGGTGTCAGACTACGTAATACAACTCCGCACTCTACAACGGAACTTTGTACTACACAACGAGCGCGAACACGATCTACACGCAGTTACGAAACTAAATTGCTTTCGACGCTTCCACTACGGACGTTTCCACTACGGCCATTTCATACACCAACGCAATGCAATTTTTAAGATATGCTTGTAGTAATTTTAAAACCCGTTTGTTTCATTTTATTCTAACTTCTAACCATGACTTGTGTGTATGTTTTGTTTTGCTCCAGATCATGTATTGAAAAATTATTTTGCCTAACGTGAGCGTGTCTATTTGCATTAAAACGCAACCACAAAAAAATAGTTTTGCCTTAAACTATTCGCTAAGCTATGATCCAAGGAATCTACTTTTGACAGGTCCGTTGGCAACAAAAGGCCGCTTGATACCAGAACCCAAAATTGGTCACAGCGCAGCTTGTCATACACACACCACCCCATCTGCTAGACTGTAGTCAAGTTAGATTCGAATTTCAGATTCACTTCATATGTACACTTCAAAACCTGGTGTTTAAAAGTTAGTACCTTTAAAAAATTCCCAGAATCAATGAAATAAAAGTCGAGTATGCATACTCCCCTCTTCATTTCATTGTTATATTTTGCACTCTTGTGCAAAGATTTTATGTTACAATTACACAAGTGCACTTAAAAATCTAGCGTATACTAACATTAAAAAAAAAATTGCCATATTTATTTTTAAATCTTGCACACTTGTGCTAAGATTTTATGTTACGCTTCCGCAAATACACTTATAAACCTTAGTCGCGTTTTATTTTTAAATCCACACTTGTGCTAAGAAATTATGTTGCACTTCCACAAGTACACTTAAAAACCTAGTGTATATTAACATTTCAAAAAAATTTTATTTTAAAATTTTGCACACTTGTGCTAAGATTTTATGTTACACTTTCACAAGTACACTTAAAAACATAACGTATACTAACCTTTAAAAAAAAAATTTTCATTTAGCACATTTGTGGTAAGATTATATGCTACATTTCCACAAGTACACTTAAAATCCAAGTGTATACAAACCTTAAAAAACAATACAATCAGTGTAATAATATCTGAGTATCAATACTCCTGTTCATTTTTTTTTTTTTTTTTAATTTTGGATACTTGTGCAAATTTTTTTCTGTTACACATTAAATAAACTCTTTGTATTAAAACCCATTATATTCAGTGCGAAGGAGTTTGGTTTTGGGACAGTACTTCCCCGAACTTGGAGTGGAGCGAATATTCGGTAACACTTAAGGGAAAAAAAAATGTTTTTCCTTGAAAATTCGAAATTCTACTGCATATTTGAATAAAGAAATTTTGTTAAATACTGAATGCTGTTTGCAGAGGAATATCACAGCTGGACTGAAGTTAGCTCTATCCACCGGCTCTATCCCGCCTCCCGAATGACATACACCTGAGCATTTAACCACACACATGATTTCGGAACAATAACACTGCGCGCCTCAACTTCTGGAATTTGTTCGAAAATGGGAAGACCTGCCGATATAGCAGCTACGTACATATTATAAATAAAACATTTACATAATATTTACAATATTTTGACAGCCCTATATCCCGCATGAGATTAATTATAGGACTAAGAATGACTTAAAAGTACAAATTTCGTGGAGCACCTCAAATTTTCGATTTTTTTTCTTTCGAAAATGGGAAGATCTACCGAATCGCTGCTACATACACATCATGAATAAAATGTCTACATCATAATTATATTATTTTGATAGCGCTATATCCCGTAAGAGAATAATTATAGGCCTAAGAAAGACATAGGAGCACAAATTTCGAGGTGTGCCCCAAATTTTAGAATTTTTCTCTATCAAGTAATACCGACGTCTGGGAAAGTACTGTCCCTAAACCAATCGTCTTCGCACTGAATCCAATGGTCCTTAATACAAAGAGTTTAATGCATAACAGAAAGGATTTGCACAAACATCCAAAAATTAAAAAAAAATATTTAAGGGGAGTATTTATACTCAGATTTGATTACATTGATTCTGGTAATTTTTTATAGGTTTTGAAGTGTACCTGAGAAGTGAATCTTACTTGACTCCAGTATGTGCTAGCTTATTACGCACATACTCTCTTGTGGTGAACATAGGTATCTTTTTTCCATCAGTATAGTTTTTTACTTGATGTGCTGGGAAAGAAAAGAAGTTAACGCAGCACAAAAACAATCTTGCATCATCAATGAAAAATCAATTTTCATTTTAAGTCATCCGTGTTAAATTGAAAAAGTTATTTTCAGATAAACGGAATGGAAGCAGCATATGGCTGTGTCCGATCTTCGAAAACCACGTGACTTTAGTCACAAGAAGCAGAGGCAGAAGCCCAAGATGGAGGGAGGGGCAAGGGGACCTTCCCCTCCCCAAGCACAAGGTGGAGGGAGGGGCAAGGGAACCCTCCCCTCCCCTAACCAACCGCAAATCGTTGGAGCCTCATATTTTGTTGTACTTATACAAAACCATTTTTTTAAAAATAAATAAACAATTCAAATAAATATTAGTACACAAATAAAAAGTTTTATTGAATGCAACATAAACGAAAAAGAGTTCCGCACTGGCATGTATTAAGAGACATTTTGAAATTTGGCAGCAAATTTATAATAGTATTAAATAAAATAGTAATTTTCCCACCATTTTTCTATTACACAAATTTCATCATTCGATTCCTTGTGAACTTCAGCTAAAACATTCACACCAGTTACACTGGCGAGCCAGCAAGGCCTGAAATTCAACACGAAAATGGTTTCGATGGATAAGAAATTGTTGCAGTCGTTCCCGCCTAAACGTTAATACATATATTGAGTGATATGGCACGTAAAGGAGAAAAACTTGTTATTCCAGTTAACTAGATGGACTTCATACATACTGCGTGCTCCTCTGCAGGATGCATTCACTCGTCTGGAACCTCCACCCGCACGCTGGTGCTGATGTTTTAAATATACCAGTCATTTGTGTTTCCTGTATTGTATTTCGTGCTAGGTTACAAATCTGTCTAGCAAACAAGCCACAAAACTTCCAATCACGCGTATATGTAAACATAGGTAGCACGTGCGGCTGTTTTTCAAGTTTATGATTGGACAAC
The DNA here is from genome assembly GCA_002778355.1 of Clitarchus hookeri. Taxonomy (NCBI): domain Eukaryota; kingdom Metazoa; phylum Arthropoda; class Insecta; order Phasmatodea; family Phasmatidae; genus Clitarchus; species Clitarchus hookeri. The sequence goes on along the minus strand of NQII01002273.1, from coordinate 109,208 downwards.
GTTAGATTTTTTTTTGTGTGTGTAGCAATCAGGGCAGTTAAGGTCAACAATGAAAACTTTTTTACTATTAAAAAATTTATAAAAGTATGCCCATTTTTTTTTAAACAAAGGACTGCGTAGGTGCTCTATTGCGACCGAGCTAGTACTAAAGTACACAAGCACGAGTGGAAGGTACGGTATTTATCTTTGGAACTACTCTCCGACAGTCCAATGAATTCTTTTCCCCCCACAACATTGCAGAATGATACTAATGCCAAACGAAGTGGGTGCATGAGTATAAGAACCCTCCGACAAGCCCGGGGCAAACTCAAAACGAAATGAGTATTTTTTAATTTCCGACTGTGTGAGCGTTATAATTGGGACAGAGGACAGAGTACGCGCACGTTCAATACCATCCCCGACATATTTCTTTTTGTGATGCGAAATGGTTTTGTATACGTTTTTTTCAATTATTAAGGAATGTAAATATTGTATATAATGATAATGGCTGTGTCGTATACATACGTATGTATAGTGATGCTAACGAGTTCCAATACTAGTACCTGGTACTAATATGTAGTCTGATGGAATAATACTGTAATAAATAAATAATAAAAATAATCGTTTACTGATATTTTAATGGGGACTATAGATTTATTTTTACGGTTTTTTTTCTTTCAACGATTTGCTTTCACAGGAAAGTACTCAAATAATGAAATTACTAAAGGTATATATTGTTTAAGCTCCTTTCAAATTTCTGTAATTTACGTTATGGTACACTTAATGTATTAGTTATACAACTGGGCTCAAAGTTGAGACAAAGCAGATGTGCCATTTTTGAAATTGTGACACGTGTGTTATACAATAATTTTAAATTACGACACCACTGATGTTATTATATGACTAGTTTACTATTTTTACTAATTTTAAAATGAAAACGTACATATGGCACTCAGTAACAAATACTCGCAGCATCCAACCAATTTCATTCTTCTCATTATTCTGTGCAACTATGAGTTCTGGTCCACACATGTTCAACGCGAATGTACGAAAATATTTTTGGAAACGTCCAAAGCAAATGTGGTTAGTTCTCATACGTTATAATAATAGAACAGTTTTACACATCACAATCGTAGCAGTCGATGTATCAATAGACGTAGCAAAACATCTAAAACCATTTTTTAAAAAAATAATAGAACTCCGAGGCTTATTGGACGTGCATCGGAGAAGCAGCCTGTTATGCAAGAGTCTCGTGAATCTAAAGTGAATCGAGACCCCAAAAAAATGCCAACATCCTTGCTACCAACAAGTTGACCAAGTTATTCCAAACTTATTTTGCATAAAATGTTCATAATAAAAATTAAATGTAAATTCCGTAAGAAAACTGATAATTCTAATGGAATACAAATAGTCACGAGCGCTTTTTATTGCATTGAAAACATTACTATTATTTTACAATCCCCCCTCCCCACGTGTTAGCCTCGCAGTTTCACCATTTGACATTAGGAAAATAATTTATGTAACGAGATTACTGGATTACTCGAATATCCTTGGAATTTTTTAGACTTGCAAAGAAAAATTGATCTATTAAATAACGTTTATGTTCATAAGACAGCTCGTGTTATTTCCAGTTACATGCATTTTAACTAAAAGTATAACGCATGGTTAACCCCACAGTATGAAGCCGCACGCACGGCACAGCGCACAGGAGAAAGTTCGATACAATAAACGTCAGCAATTAATCTTCAAAATCAAACCATTTTATAAATGACCGTTGAGAAATTACAAACACGCAATCCACGAGGCGAATCATTCCAGGAGTGGCTGTCCACATAGAACATTTAGATATTGTAATTGACGTAATCATAAAATAAAAAAATATTCTGATATTGCTATAAAAGTAAATATAAATAGTTTTAATTTAAATAGTTATTATCAAATACAAATTATACAAATATTTCACAAACAGAGGCTAAACATATGCGAACTCCTCAATTACATGTGTTGGATTGAATGTCAACTAAAAATTCAGAGCAACACGCAAGGCAAGACAATATGTTAGAGATGAGGGGAGGAATGCTGGCTACGAGAGGTCATCAAAATGTTCCTGATTCTGTTTAAGTAACAGAAGATGTGCTGATTAGCCTTTTCATTGGAGTTTCAAGATATGTAAAGATAGTAACTAGTGATGCACAGTCAAGCCTATTTTGATTGATTTTCTAAACGGAAAAAACTGATTTTAATCTTCAATACGAATGACGACACACTGATATCTTCATTCATGTTTGCATCATATCAACATGGATTTTACTTGCCCATTGCCTTTGTAAATAAATTTAACAAAAATATGTTGGTAGCAAAAATTAATTACTCGCAGAGAAAACAGAAAAATCGTGAAAAATTAAATAGCGACGAGAACCATTCGCCAAAGAATTAATTTAGCAAAAAGAGGATGCAACTGAATACGTGTGATTCTAGTGGTCATAAAGGTGCCTACTTTCAAATCCACTCTCTGCCACAAACATTTTCGCACCTTCTAAAGCCCATTCAGTAACAGCGAGAGTTAATAAATAGGCAAATCGATTAAAATTCCATGCCAAACATGGGCCTTATGGTGTGTATTAAGGAACTGCTGTTAAATTTCTTGTAATGGTTGACGACAGAAAATAAACATTTGGCGAAATGCATTTCCAGTGCATCTTGCTGTGGAAACATAGGACCTTCCGAATGACAGTCCGTTAAGCGACCTGACCAAACACGCTTTCTTTTTACCGCTGGAGGCTTGTAACGTTAGGCGCTACAGTTACACTGCTATACGTTAAGTTGCCACTGTTAGCTCAGAGGTGGAACACGAGACTCAGTAAAATGGACGTCGATTAATTAAGAAATAAGTTCAAGTTCCAGAGTATTTTGTTCCATACTTTTATTTATCATTTAGTGACACATTTCACTTCCGAAGTTCTTAATATGCAGAGTACGAAACGTTCAAAGATAACCATACAAGTGCATCACAGCGCCACAGTTGTTTACTAAATTATTATGTTCTGAAAAACTGGCCCGAAGAAATATGAAATGCGGCTACCTGACACACCGGCGGAGAAATAAAATAGCAAAGTCTAGTTGCCGATGTGGGGGTTCTCGTCACGCCCGACGCGGCCTAGGCGAGCATTGTAAGACGACTGACTTAGCCGCCTGCTTGAAGGGCGACTTTCTTCCAACTGACCTGCCCTGACCTGCCCTCAAGGCCTACTGACCTGAAGCACTGCTTGAAGGGCGACAGGCAAACATGTATTTGTGCTGCCTATCACCCCCCTCTCCCGAAATAAGGGCCTGGCCACGCACGCTCTCCACACGTTATCGAAACTGACACGTTATCGAAACTGCGTTGTAGGAACTAAGACTGTTCAGTCAACATACAGATAAACAAACTTCTCGTACAACAAAACTTGTTGGACACTTTCTGAAAAAAAAAAACTAAATAATGCTGACGCTTAACAAAAACTGAAAACTACGACGTTCGAAACGAAACGGCAACCGGACTCCTTTTAAACGTAAACGTCTGCCCAATAAACAAACTATCACGGTAAAACGAGCCACCACGGCTTTTAACTTCAAACCCGATAAAAATATTAAAAAGCTTAGCAAAGCTTAAGAAAAACGAACGAAATTGAAACACGTGTCCCGAAAATTAAGAATACTGCGTCATTACAGGCTGTCAAAGTTTCGGGATGAAAATGAAAAATTTGGAACATTTTAACGACGTTTGAATGCAAATATATCAAGTGAAAAAAAAACCAAGTGTCTTAAACGTTTGGTTTTAAAGGAAAAATCAAAAGTAAATTATTTGGCAATTGCTAGCAACTCTCGTGATGGGACGAGTCATTTTGACCACCTGAGTAAACGTAATTTTTTCGTTAAAATGAAATTAGGCACTCGCCCCTAAAGTTTTGCAAAACATTATACACATTATTAGAGTTTTGTTCCAACATTTAGACTTAGAGCGTATCTAACGGAAAGATGAAATATTTCCGTAAAGTTCGCCCTTACCGCCTTCCTTCCTCAGAGACTTTCCCTGTACACATCGAAAGAATTTCTTGTGCGAGGTCATTGGCAAATTTAATTAACAAGTCGCCTGGTATGAACATTGTTTTCCGGCATGGCCTCGCCATTTTCTTTTCTGAAGCCCAACGTACGTGTAACCAGTAACTTCTGAAGTGCAGACATGAACTTTAACAACCAATCAGAAAGCGTGCCCATTAAGTACACAAATTTCAATACAATTAAAGAGCGAACTTCGCCCATAATTTTACCTTTGCATATTAGAAAATATAATATGCAGTAATAGTTGAATGAGTTAAAAAAAAAAAAAATATATATATATATATATTTAATAGAGTCCAAAATTAAGATATTTTAATTTGCAGTAGTAGTTCACATAAAGCTTATACACTGAAGAGCCAAAAAAACTGGTACACCTGCCTAATATCGTGTAGGGCCCCCACGAGCACGTAGAAGTGCCGCAAGACGACGTTGCATGGCCTCGACTAATGTCTGAAGGTATGCAGGAGGCATTGAAATCTGCGCCAATTTGAGAAAGGGTTGCACGTCTGTCACATTGAATGATTCTAGTCAGTCGTCATTTTTCCCGTTCGTTCACGATCTTTTCCCGGCCGCAGAGATGTCGAAGATTTGATGTTTTCCGGATTCCCGATATTCACGGCACACTCGTGAAATGGTCGTACGCGAAAATACAAATTTTATCGCTACCGCGGAGATGCTATGTCCCATCTCTCGTGCGCCGACTATATATAACACCACGTTAAAACTCACTTAAATCTTGATAACCTGCCATTGTAGCCGCAGTAACCGATCTAGCAACTTTGCCAGACGCTTGTTGTCTTATATAGGCGCTGCCGACCGCATAGCGTTACTCTGGTTCCATACATCGGTTATTTTCATACGCACGCCTATACCAGTTTTTTTGGCTCTTCAGTGTAAATCACTATGTCACGAAAATGAAGTAATTTAACGTCGTAGGCGATTAAATACAATACACGATAAGGCGCCCATTTACCTGGGACGCAAACTAATTTGCAGTGTGTTTGTAATACACGCTTTAAAACTATTTCACGTGTGCATCATCTCTTTGCGCACGAAAAGAAACTAAACTTGAGACTAGGCCGGAATACCACTTCTAACAGACCCTACTTATTGCAAACACTATTTCGAAGTTCTTCAACATGGCCAATAACTACAATCCCAGACTTTTAAAGCTTAAAATATTACGGATAAATTCCTGCGAAACTAGTATAGGGTCTTGCATTGAACTTTGCTACATACTTCCCACCAATAAAACGATGAGGCCACCTTTTAAAGTCTCAGAGGTACACGCAGACAACGATAACGCTGCACTCCAGTGTAGAACCATGCTCGTAGAGGTGATGGCACACTTAATGCGCGTGGCAATGTCGCCCATACGACTACCGCGCTTCTCTGTTCACCAAACGCGGAAAACAGATCCAGTGAGAAGGGCTCCATAATTATGAGCAACTCTGTTTTTCGTATTATGTAGACTACACATTATCTTACGGAAGTGTTTTGCTTACACGAAAGTGATGAAAAACGCAGGTGAACGGACAGACAGCCCCGAGGGAAGACGGGAGTTCATTCCACCCACGCGCCAGGGAGGGTTAACGACCGCGCGGCCGGACCAGTCTCGACCCAGCCGGG
>NQII01002273.1:52165-103494 GCA_002778355.1 Clitarchus hookeri | reverse complement strand
GGGCGCTGCGCTGGTCCAGCCGCTAGATCGCACACGGGACCCGCCAGCATCCCTGACTCACCCCGCCCCCCTTATACAGAACTCAACCTTCGCCGTCCCTTCCCAACGTGTAACTGCGCCACACAGGTTGTGAGAGGAGGGGAGGGGGGACACTAGAGCAGCCTTCCGTTACTGCTGATGAGCACTGAAATCACTGATGGTTCATCAGTGTCATTTTGTTCGTCAGTAACTACATAGTTTCGGAACGCTCAGCAGTGGTCTACGTTAAATAAAATAAAAGGAATATTATTATGAATTTAAAAATTATCTAATTTTTCTCTATTGAGTTTATTTTTGTATTGCTTTTGTTCAGAATTTCAGTAGGGAATATTTTGTATTTAAAAATCCTGACATAACATTCACATTTAAAATATCTCTGAGAACCTACGACAACTTGAATCGTCCGCCAAATCGTGTTTTACTGACACTGTATAACCTCTGCAGCATAAGTAAACTCAGTGCTTTCAGTATTGAATATAGCCTCGCGCAGGGTGCCACCCAGCGGCACGGGGAAAAAAGTGCCAGCGATCATCAGTGCTCGCCAGTAACAGCTGTTCACGATAAAGTGAGCACTTTTGAAATCAAGCCGCTGATCCTACCTGCATATATTTAATCGGGGACCACTGAGTGACATGCGCCCAGTAAAGTTGGTAACGACGGAGGGAAAGTATGTCATGTCTTAACGTCGAATTAAAAATGTTAGGTAACCATTTGTGATAACTTAAATAATTTCTTTCGCTTTAAGTTTTAATGCATCAAGAGTAAAAATTATAAGATTAATAAAATATTTACTTTTCTAATAATTTTACGGTTTCACTCGACCTACGCATGAATATACTAAACGAGGCCTATGGCAATGTTAATTTTACAAAAGCGAAAGAATACACAACGCGTATGCAAGTAGATTTTAGGCAGCGCTATCAAATGTGCTCAGTTTACCGTGAACAGTCTACAGTATCGGAGCAATAACCTACGTTACTGAAATTACTGGTCAGTGAAATCAGCGAGTAACTTAAGGCGGCCTAGATAGGCCCTTTAGATCAGCTATTTTCTTGGATCGCAGCCGTGTTGCCAACACCAAAAATACAATGGAAATTTATTAATGTTTAAAAAATATCATTTTACAACCAAAATACCTTTGCTCAGTTTGTATCTACGAGATGGTTATAAATATAATTTCAATTTGAATACATAGCAGATTACACAACGACAATTTTGTAACTTCATTAGATAATAGCAGAGTTGCTATCCTGTTCCACTTGAAGCTTTGCGACTTGCCTGGTGTCATATTTTTCAATGTGCTCTACATTGTCTTATCAGGGTATCTAATATCTGAATTTATGGCTTTTCATCATAGCGATGTCCATCGACGAATGTTATGTTGGCAATATAACTGTGACCTGTTTACATTTTGAAACTCAAAATAAGAGCTCGACGTAATACACGGCAGTGCCGTCTCTCTACTTGCTCTGTGGCGCCACTCCTACAGCTTGCAGCTGCACCACGGTTTGCCAGCATCCCCCGACAACCTATCAAGGGAATGGTTCTCTGAACGACATTTTCATTATGGGCCCTATTTTATCAGGTGGTCACGATCCGGTAGGGTCAAAGGTTCAGCTTATATTTCCGGTCAGGTCAAAGATTTTTCAGGCGTCCTTGTGTTGCCCTTTCACCGTCAAAGTCGAACGGCGAACTTCAACAGAACCATCTCACCTCGGGATCTCTAAAAGGCCAATTCATATTGACGTTAACCCTTTACTGGTATGGTGTGGGTCAGATCCATGTGTAGCACATAAATTCTATGGTACCGTTCGCATTTTTTACGTTAAATACACAACACACAAATGAATACATATTATTAATCTGTTTCAGAAACTGAATAAAATTATTAGGGTTATTCCGACCCATACCATACCGGCTATGTGATAAATATCGTTGCGTTGACTTTGTTCGTTTTTATGTTCAGATATAAATCGTGCAGCAGTGTATTCACGTTGAATTAAGAGCGACGCAAAGCTAAACTTTTCAAGCGAGAAGTCGACCTAATTTAGTTTTCTGTATTCATTTTTATTTTTACCAACTTCCGTATTGACTGTATATTGTGTTATGCCAAGATTGCAACAGACATGGAAGTTTTACTTCCTTTTGAATAATATAGTAAGAATTTATAAAACTTTGGCACTAAAGAAAATCTATGAGCACAACTGCAAATTGGCTTTGATTTAGGCGATAGATAAGGTTATTCTTTACACATAGAAGCAAATGTTTTAAAAATTATGATATCTACTCACATGTAGAACTGAATTACAACTGATAAAAAACCAGCCATAATTAACTCACTGTGTCAACAAAGCTACGATTTTATCAAAAAATAAAGACGCAGAGTTAAATAAAAGTGAACATAGCAAGCTCCATGTTAACTTCAATGCAGATCGGCCTTGGGAGCCCTGTGGTTTCAGCCCGCAACATGCCAACATCGCGGCACTTTGATACTTAATAACACATCAACGCCGCTACAATTACTGTCATAGTCTTCAAGTCGTCATCACCATCAACAAACAATCCCCGCTTCGAGAGAATTTAACAAAACTACAAAGCCTTTAATTTTTATACCTTGCGCAATACAAATTTCAAATAACTCTTTAGAATAAATTATTTGTTTCGACTACATCCAATCTTACATTTATGGTAAGACTATCAGTTTTTCGCTAATATTTGAAATTGGAGAACCAAAATTTCCCCGAGTTCATTGAATTAAAACAAAATAGGCTGCAACAGAACCATGAGACTAAGAACAACTTGATAAAAAATATTTTTTCAGTCAAAGTGCACTTTTATGAATTTACTAATTGATAATAAAAAACAGAATATCTTTTAAAAAAATTTGATGTCATTTGAACACCCGTATGACTGACTACCGAAGGTTGCCAAATCTCTGGATAATTAACAATCGCCCATCATAGTTTTGTACATCAAAGTTTTTTATGAAGAGGACAAAACATTATTTGAGGTACCCTCAGCACATTCATTTTATAAAAACTGTAATTAAAAAATATTACAGTGACGTACACAATAGGTCTCACCTCTAAGGCTTGCTAATACATACTGGTAATACTAATTATGAAGACCAAGATTAATCAGTTTCAAGAAATACCAATTAAAAGAATGGCCTCCTTCCATCAGCGGTTTGGTCCGCCTCCTCTCCACACGAGCGCGAGGCTTAAGCACGGCCACCGCGGATCCTGGCGTCCTTGAAAGATGTGAGAGATTATCTTTTTATTTTTTTTATCGGCTTCGTTGTTACAACTTTCAAAAATGTATGTGATTGCTTTAATTTGCTCCCCCGCGCTATGGTGACCCTGAATACACTTAGATTACCCAATTTAAGGGACAGAAATAACAGCTATATTTGACTTCACTTTCTGTATCATTATTTATTTTTGAAAATTTAACTCCGTTAAGGCAGAGACATAGCTAAGAGTTTTAGTTCTGGCACTTTTATTACATCCGCAGTTGATCAAATATTGAACTCCTCAAGTCGGCATTGGAAGGAGAACCGGCCTCGCTCATTCAGTCACCGACGCTAATTATGAGACTGCATGGGATGTTTAGGTGAGGCGGTACAAGAGACTTATAATGACCTACCATATTGATGCTATTTTGCTGGCTCCTGATGTATATCTGAACTCACCATCGTCTGCACAGAAGTTGCTTTCTGTCATTGCCGAAAATGTGGGTGTGCTGCAGGCGTTAGAGTTACCAGTACAACAGTGGAATTCATTGCTTCTCCACATTCTTGAGAGGAAGTTTGATGAGAATTCAAGAGAACAGTGGGAAATCCAGCTTTTTGTGGCTACATTACATACTCTCAATGACTTGCGATTTTTGGAGAGTTACAGTCGGTGTGTAGAACTTGAGACTCCTCTAAGCTACCAAACCCGTGCTGTGAGTGGGCAGCCCCGAGGAACTGCTGTTAAAAGCAGTCATCCAGTGGCATTTGTTGGGAACACAGTTACCTAAAAGTGTTGTGAGAAGAATGACCATGTCATATTTAAGTGTACACTGTTTGACAGCAAATCATCTAGAGAGCACTTAGATATTGTTAAACACCATGCCATTTGTTAGAACTGTTTACGTCCAGGCCAGTTCAAGTCATCATGTCGCTGCTGTTCATCCGACGTCACATGCTGTTGCAATTTTGAAACCAGTACAACAGACTCCGCACCACCATCAGAGACGTACGGCACTGAATCCGAAACCTCTCCAGCAGTAGAGCAACCACTTGCTTCCCTACATCACAAAGGTCAGTCAACTGTGTTGCTGTCGACAGCATTAGTGGAAGTTCAAGATTATTGTGGGGATTTCCAGACAGTGCGAGCACTTTCGGACTCTGCAAGCCAGGCAAGCTTCATGACTTAACAATGCAGCCAACGTCTAGGTTCACTTCGCAAGCGAGCATCATTACCCGTACATGGACTGTCTCTCACCAGAATTAACATATGCGCCATTCACGGTTACCGATCATGTATCCTTCCGCTACATTTAAGCATAAACACTCCCATATGACTTACGTTTTAACTGCCAAATGCCATGTTTGCTGTATTCAGCTGTTCAAAGAATTCTGTCATATTTCAAAAACCATTACATACTAATGTTGACCATTTAGGTTAGCTTTATGACTTTTTAACAATGTCTGTATTGACGATAGTTCTTACGGTTAATATTTTACATTGTTAACATATTTGTTATACACAACATAGCACACTACACATAAATATTTTGCCGCGACTGTGTTTAAAACTGTTACAACTGCAGGGGATAGAACTGTAGTATTTAACCTCTTGTTATTGATACGTATTAGGTTATTTCGTTAAAAGGACGGCCTCAGATGAAAAAAATATTAAAACGAAGGAACAACCAGTCCAATGAAAAGACACAGTAAATTCAAGTACGCAACTCGTGTCGCTTATTTTTTGTACGTAGCAGCAATAAAATATAGTGGTGAACATGCACACAAATAGGCCTACCTTAACTTTTATTCCGCTTGTATTTCTATGCACTGTTACTTATTGTTTTATAGACTTATTACACTATTTATTTAAATTTATCTGACAGGGTTTAGTATTTTGTTGGGATTGTGGCAATCATTCAAATAACAGAAATGTGAGAATGTTACACAATTGTGTTTCAAACGCATAAGGCAAGTTACAATGTTGTGATAAATAATTAGATGTAACTTTCGAAAAATTAATTTCGTCATAAAAACAGTTTACGGTTAAAACGCATACATTTCGGACGTCCAATATTTGCAATCAGACGCACTGATCCAGCGTAATAAAGGCAACTATACTTTTTCACACACAGCGGTCACGACGCATGTTACAGTATATTTATTCCTGCCGTGGAAAAACAGATTTATCACAACATCGTAACTTGCCTAGGTAGGTTTAAAAAAAACACGTGTACAAACTTTCATGTGGTTGAAATATTTTTCACAAGAAGAGAAATAAACACTTCGTTCAGCAAAAACACCATGTCATGCCGCCAGCCGCCATTTCTGCCAACTTCGGATTTGTAACCGTTCCGCCATCACATCTAAATATATAATACATTTTCAAACAATTGTAAATTACAAATAAAAAAATCATATTTGCTGTAATACGCATGAAATATGCTAAGATTGAAAACATGTATAATTATCCGGCTACTCCTAGCAGTGCGAAACTCCCAGAGATAGCGATTGCGATATATATATATATATATATATATATATGAGATAGAGAGAGCGAGAACACAAGCTCCGCTCTGCCTATTCAAGGATCTTCCTCGGACGAAAAAGAACACCATGCCACTCGGATCTACGCATCGTAACTTGCGCAGAAAGTTTTAACTACAACAATAAAATAAGTTTCCTTCAGTGCTACCTAAAAATTTCAATATATCAATAGGCAATGTTTAATTTGCAAACAGCATACCAAAAAACTAGGTTAAAACAATATTTTAACTGAACTATCTCTTGGTTGCCAACATATCGCTGCTCTCACTGTTTTTAATTCGTATTTGATACGAAATAAATATTATACGTTATAGAAGATACTAAGTTAAAGTTTCATTTATTCAAGAATACAATATGTACTTTAACGTTAATTACCGTGTTATATATTTGCGGTATACAAGTTATTTAAAAAAAGGTTGACAAGTAGCTCTTAGGGTGATATTTCAAAGGTTCGTTTGAAAACATCCGAAGAACCGTGAAAGGATCATAGCAAAGGGTTTTCCCTCTTATACTCTTCTGTCCGTGGACCATTCTGCCCCACAGTTTCAGCTCGACGCGTTTGAATTGCCACAGATAACTAGTGACTTCCCTCATGGACAGTTGTCGAAAGCTACTTGGACACACATTTCGAACCTTCATTTAGCTGATTCAACTTTTGATATTCCTGGACCCAGCGACATGCTGATTGGTGCAGATTTATTCCCATCTGCTCTACAGAAGAAACAAGTTCGAGGGAGAACCAGGTTGTCCCAGTGCCTTTGACACTGTGTTTGGATGGGTGTTGATGATGAAGGTGCAGACTCAAACTGCGCCGCACAGTGAAATTGCATATTGTCTCTCCTTATTAACTGTATCCCCGTCACTTGAGAGTGTTTTAAAACAATTCTGGGAACTGGAGGAGATCCTGCAGAAGCAATTAAAGTCCCCTGATGATTTAGCAGGTGAGAAAATTTATGAGAAGACCTCTGTCAGAGACTGTACTGGAAGGTACATTGTAGCACTATAAATTCGTGAACCTGTCCCCAGATTAAGTGATTCCCGATCTCTTGCCTTACATTGTCTGCAGGCATTGGAACGACGTTATTAGCGACGACTAAAACTAATGGCCCAATATTGTGAGTTTATGGAGAACTACCTCTCTGCAGGTCACACGGAACATGCTGCTGAACCTAGTGGAGACTGGACAGGCTACTACATTCTTCATCATCCAGTCTTGAAGACAGAAAGCGCCACCAATGCATCAGTCTGAACGATACACTTCTTGCAAGACCAAAGCTGCAAACTGATGTATGTCATGTTCTTCCGGAGTTTCACTGTCATAATGTGAAACAGATGTTCAAAAAATGTACATGCAGATTTTGGTTATCTCAGAGCATCGGGATTACCAGGGCATCTTGTGGCGATTCTCTGCATCAGATCCGGTGAGTCACCTAAACACAGAAACATATGGCGTATCTTCAGTCCCTTATCTAACGATCCAAACACTGCACCAATTGGCCACAGATAATCTCATTTCCCTACTGCAAGTGCTGTTCTGGGATAAGATGTTTATGTGGATGATAATGTCTCAGGCGCAGCCACTGTGGAAGCAGTTCTAGCCATGCAGAAAGATCTGATTGAGCTACTGAAGGTAGGTGGGTTCCCGCTTCGTAAGTTCGTGAGTGACGAGTCCCTCCTCACTTGGCTACCTGCAGATTATCTCCAGATACCATATTGGGTGTCGTTTGATGGGGAATCTCAATCTTTCCAGAAAGTCCTATGGCTTCGTTGGAATTCAGACTGACACATTCGCTTATCAGATTCATGAGCCTTGTACAACACCAATCAAAAGACTAATTTTGTCAGAAATTGCTCATATTTTTGACCTGCTAGGGTGACTGTCTCCTGTCATCCTCAAGGACAAAACTCTGGTTGCAGCAGTTATGGCTTTTAAATATTGATTGGGATTCCTCACTTCAATTAGACATCATTGATAAATTGACGGTGTTCAGAACAGAGCTTCTACTGCTCCCCAGTGACCAAGTTGCTCACCCATATGTGCTACATGGTGGCAGAACATATGAATGAGTTACACAGGTTTTGTTATAGTTCAGGAGTGGGATACGTTGCTGTTGTGTACCTTCATGCAGTTGAGCAAAATGGACATGTGAACATGAGTCTAAGTCTTATCCAAATGTAAGGTGGCACCACTGAACACTGTCTATTCCTCCCGTGGAATTGTGTGCAGCCTTTGCTCTTACAAAAACTAAAGTTTGTACAGACCATATTGGAAGGAATTGAGACACTGAGCTCTGCACGAGCCTGTTCCGACTCTTGTGTTGTGCTCAGTTGGATTGCTGGTTCACCTCATAGGAGGAAAACATTTGTGGCTAATCGAGTCAGCGAAATTCAAGAAGCTGTGCCACTTGAGTGCTGGCATCACGTTGCACCTGCGGATATTAATCCAGCTTATTGTGCATCTCGAGGCCTGATGCCTTCCCAGCTACTCAACCACCCCTTGTGGTGGTCTGGTCCCAGGTAGTTGGTGCTGCCTAAGTTAGAATGGCCAAGTAATCAAATGAGTGCTAGCATATCTGATTTGGAATGTGTCCATAATGAAGAAAAAACTGTGGTGCTAATGGCGGATCTCCAACATGATAGTTTCAACTCACTGTTGGAAATATGTGGTACTTTTAGAAACCTTCTGCATGCGACTGCTTATGTTCACAGATTTATACACAACTCTAGTCATTCGTCACACAACCAGACTTCACCTGTACAGCCAGACAATGGTGACCACGCTCTGCAGATATGGATAAAGAAAATGCAGCTACAGATATTTGTGACATAGATTGCTTCCTTACAAGCACAGTAGCCTTTAAAGTCATCGTTGAGAAGACTTTCGCCTTTTATGGATTCTGCAAGTGTGCTCCAAGTGGGCGGTTGCCTTCATAATTCAAATGTGTTTCAACCCCAAACATCCTGCTGTTTTACCTGGCTGTCAGCGCTTCACAGACCTGCTACCAAGCTATGCATACTTCCCAGTGATTAGCTTAAAATGTAGCAATTTAGGTGGGCGGAAAGGTACACGTGTTCCGACTTCCTCGTTTGAATTCCCACCTATTGCATTCGTGCCCTGGTGAACTAGACTTTTTCATTAACTAGTTTGTTTTTGTTTGTCTGCCATGATGTTGTTGTCGGTTTGTTTTCTCGTGTGTGGTGCTCGCGGCTCCAGTTGGTTTTGCATCTTGGATCCAGCATCCAATTAAAAAACTATGTTTGAGTGACAGTTGAACCAGCCCTGTATGTTTTGATACCTCCCCAGCGCTATTGCGTATAAGTAGGTATTGATTCTGCTCTCTGCGTAAGGCACCAGCAATTGATGCTAGCCCTCAGTGTTAGGGCGTAGGAATATGTTGATGCTACTATCCCTAGGTCCAATTTACCAAATAAATTCACCTTCTTTGCGAGTTAACATAGGTCAGTTTTATTTTCGCTTAACAGGTTAACTTCTACATGAACACACGAGACAACTCCCCCCCCCCCCCTTAGNCCTAGCTAGGTAGGCTATGTAGGGCTTGACGCGGTGATTTGTGCCTTGGGGAGCAAGGTTCGTCACACTTCCTGTATGTCTCTACTTAGCTGTCTCGAAGCGATGGTCCATCTCCCAGCAGGCGACCTCGGGNAAGCGATGGTCCATCTCCCAGCAGGCGACCTCGGGACCGCTCTGTCACTCGGTGGACAGGCTGCGACGCCTGGACTGCGACAGTTCCTCGCCGACCGGTGTTGACGTCTCGATGCCTTCTCTCGAACGCGTTCCTCCCGGCTCCACTCCGCACTCCTCGCTTGAAATCGGCCGACTGCCCCGTTCCTTCCTCTTCCTCGTGTTTTTGTAAGCTCGTTTGCCATATTAAACTCGCATCATCTCTGCACGTGGCCGGGCTGACCGCTGCGTCCTCTGGGTCGTAAAAACGTGTTCGGCGCTCCGGCTACCCGCACGTGGGCCCAGCATCGTCCCTCGATTCTGGCATCGAAGTTTATTGCTCCGCCCTGCACGTGCTGGAACACTTGGTGGCTCCTAGGTCGGCGCATGTGTTCCTTCTGCCTCCGGATATCGCGTCGCTATTATTCTCGCACACTCGCCAAAAGCTCTCATTATTTATTGCGGTAGCCGGCTCGGGAGAGACGCGGCTGCTGGTGTGAGTTTAGCGTCCCCTTGTAGCTGCGAGACGCAGCTGCGCCTGTCTTCCTCCGCATGTGGCCCCTACGCCCCATGTTCATTCCGCCTCGGGATCCTGGCGTCATTCTTCTAGCACGCTCGCCAAACCCTTAATATTTATTGCGGTAGCCAGCCTGCGAGTTTCGACAGAGTGTGCCTTCTGACGAAAAAATATATTTCGGGACGCGATACGCGTCAGTTTCACAACGAAACAATATCTATTACAAAAATTCTCTTACACCATCCTCTACCTCACAAAATATTTTTCCAGTTTTTCCATTGGTAGCAATTTCAATATTAATTGACAGTGCTAATAATAAATCTATCATTTCCTTTGTGCGCGCGACTTTTTTACACTCGTTCAGTAACAAATATAATGGTTTGCAAATAACGAGTGAAATGGTTTCTTGTAATTATCTCCAANCTCACAAAATATTTTTCCAGTTTTTCCATTGGTAGCAATTTCAATATTAATTGACAGTGCTAATAATAAATCTATCATTTCCTTTGTGCACGCGACTTTTTTTACACTCGTTCAGTAACAAATATAATGGTTTGCAAATAACGAGTGAAATGGTTTCTTGTAATTATCTCCANTTTTTTTACACTCGTTCAGTAACAAATATAATGGTTTGCAAATAACGAGTGAAATGGTTTCTTGTAATTATCTCCAAAATATACACAATCAAAATACCAAAGACACCTAATGATAACTATTTAATACTCTATGAAATACATATGAAATTTTTTATTTGAATGATTAAGGACTTTCTACGACACGATTATTTTCTTCTACGGTCACAATTCGAAACGCATTCCTACAAATTGATTTTGCCGACTGCAGAGGAACCAACAAATCATTTTCTGTACAGTTTCACAGGACCCCTGACACCTTCGTTCCAAATTAGCGAAATCTGACTGCGAACTGATGATAACTGCTACAACAAAACGTCACTCTCAGTCCATCGATTACCACAGTAACATCAATCGATTTATAATACATCGTACAACACCGATGTACTGTTTTACCAACACATTAAACCTATTCGCCAGTTAGTGGCGGTTAGTTCATTTAATAAATTTTCAGCGACTGGCATTTTACCAACATAAGTGGAGTGGAGAGGAGAGGTTTGGGCGGTTCTTAACAACGAGGTTTTGACAGCCAATAGTGAGGTGAATAAGGAGCAGCTGGGAGGAATGCAAAAGCAGGGAAAAGGAAGATACCCGCGAAAACCCGCCGACCAGCAGCATCGTTCGGCACGATTTACAAACACAAATCGCCAATGCTTCAGTGAGCGAATTCGTGGTTTCCATTACATATGGACGTAAATGTATCATGGGTAGGTTACCGGCTGTGAAGACTTTTGCGCGCGGCCCCTCGCATCAGGCGCGCGCGCCCCGGCGCTGTGAAAGAGGGGGAGGGGGAGCTGATCCACCTCGACCCTCCTCTCACCAAGCTGTCTAATCCGGAACCGGCAGCCGGGAAAATGATTGACAGCTGACCTGGCTGGCGTCACAGCCCCCCTCCCCCCATGCTGGAGAAGCCGACGACTTGAGAGGATGCGCAAGAATATTCTGGACGATGTCCTACGATCCTATAAATATCGCAGCGGCCCCAGGGTCAAGAGTCTTCTGGTAGAAGTCAGTTGGTTGAGTGCGGTCATCAAGCGACGTCTGGTGAAGAGGAGAGGGCGTGGAACCCTACGAGTGAAAGCTACTGTGATTGAGGGCGCTCGGAGAACTCTAGAACATTGCGGACTGGTGGGACCTGGACTAAACTGAGGCAAGACTAAAATGAATGTGTGATAAGTATTTTATTATAAATATCGGAACTGTCAAATATAGACAGATAATTTATAAGGTAATTCATTAGGTTTTGATACACCGTCTATCATGACAGATTTCAGTTATTTAATTACATTAATTTCTTTGTGGTATTGTAAATTGTACTCACTGAATTTATGAATTGTAAATAGCAGGAGATGTCAATTTATTGTGCTATATTGAGACAAAAGTATATTCTTTGTAATTATTTTTAATAAATTAAGAAAATTATAACTAACTCATATTCCATCAAGACCTCCATCCCTTAACGAACCTGGTTAGCCCACTGACGACTTGGAAAGAAATGGTAACAATACTAAGGAGCTTAAAGTATTTCGAATTATTTTTTTGGTCATGCACAGAAGCTTTTCGTTTGCCGGATTCTCTCTCTGCCCTCTGCGTGTCTCCGAAATCCTTGTAGTGAGACACGGGAAGGTGCCGCGATGTGAAAGGTAGAGCAATTATTGTGGGAAAGGGGGCGGGGCTGGAGGCTCTGACAATAGGCCAATAGTGTCAAGGTGGTTGAGGTCTAGCGATTGCTCTATCCACGTTTAAATGTCTCTCGTTTAAGGGCCGCCCAAGTAAAACATTTTAAACGCCTCAAGAACACCTCCGGTTGTAAGGAAGCACTGCTACAGCGATGGGAAATGGCATAATCATGATTCACGAGTGTTCCTTTTCTTCAAGCAGTGAATATAGGGTTTCAATACAGCAATCTGTTCAGAAGAAATGCAGCATTGTCACTATAGTTTAAAACTGTTTTACAGAAGCATACATATCGTCAACAGAGGACTACTTACAGCGATTTTTGCTGACTGACACTTTTCAACGACCATATTTGTGTTTCAATAACCAAATTTATAAATTGGCATCAAAATATCGACTTTCATTTCTGTCCTAAAAATTACATTGATTTATCCCATAGTTTTATAAAAATTAGAATAGACAATAGCTTACAATGAGACTCGTAAAACTAGGGAGGCCCCTTAACTGGCGAGCTACCAGCACACAAATACGCCACCTTAAGGCTCGGCTTCACCCCTTTTGCAGAAATTCTTCGTTTTCATGTCATAATTTCGGATTCATAGTAATTACGGACAATGTACGATAGAAAATTTACATTTTACGAGTTGTTTAATATTTATGTGCGTAATTTTAATTGTGTTATCTGCTTGTTGTAAAACGAAGCCAGGAAGATATATATATTTTATCAATAAGTTCCTGTCTTTTTGCAAGCAGGAAATAAAACAGATTTTACTCATGTTTTTGTTGCACCTGTAACAGTAATAAAGATTAACTCACTTATTCTTTTTCAGTCTCACATCAGTCCATTCTGGTTTNTTTTGTTGCACCTGTAACAGTAATAAAGATTAACTCACTTATTCTTTTTCAGTCTCACATCAGTCCATTCTGGTTTCAGGAATTCTGTAAATTAGTTATGTATGTAAACATGTTTGCATTTAAATATTAAATTTTAATAGAAAGTTATAAAGAATAAAAGTAAACACAAGGTACAAGGATGCACTATAGTTATGTACATTTACAGTGATTTTTTTTTTGTTTATAAGTAGAGCAGCAGTTAGTACTGTTAGTAATTAAGATGAGCACAACTGAACCACGGATGATACGAGGCATTTTTTGTCTTGGTTTTCTTTACCTACGCTCGGCATTCAACGTCGCTTATCATTATAACGTTTATTTCCCTTCATGCAGTCATCCAGATATAGTGCCTTAAGTTAACCAATCACGGAAGAGTAGCCAACGTTGTTCTGTTTATGCTAGGACTACAGAAAGAGTGAAAGAAGGATGGCTCCTGCCCTACGGCGCTGTCGCAGAGATGACGTGTTCTGCTCGAAAAGAGGTCAAGGAGAGTCCCGCCTTCCGCACGTATAACATGTTTCTTCGAGGAATAGTGACCAGAGTGGTCTGTTACGACTCGCCGCCTTGCATTTTGTTTCAAAGTACATATTCACATTCAAGGAGTGTCGTCAGGCAGCGGTGGCTAATCCACCCGTCCATCAAAAGTTGGGTTTTGTGAAACGTTTGATGAAATAGCGGACAATAAAAAAAAAGTGCCCTGCGGTTGGTTAAAGATAACGCGACCGCCGGAAGGACGAATTATTGATAAGACTATTGAGTCCATCAGTCTTAGTTGGCTTTATTCTTTAGTCGTTCGTGTAGAGTCCTACAACGAAAGTTGCGTGGCGGTAACGGCTTGTGGTTTGTCCCCGTTTCTAGAAATCGCGCAAGCCCTCTCGTTCCGGTAGCGGAAGTTATTGCTNTTTTGTTGCACCTGTAACAGTAATAAAGATTAACTCACTTATTCTTTTTCAGTCTCACATCAGTCCATTCTGGTTTTAGGAATTCTGTAAATTAGTTATGTATGTAAACATGTTTGCATTTAAATATTAAATTTTAATAGAAAGTTATAAAGAATAAAAGTAAACACAAGGTACAAGGATGCACTATAGTTATGTACATTTACAGTGATTTTTTTTTGTTTATAAGTAGAGCAGCAGTTAGTACTGTTAGTAATTAAGATGAGCACAACTGAACCACGGATGATACGAGGCATTTTTTGTCTTGGTTTTCTTTACCTACGCTCGGCATTCAACGTCGCTTATCATTATAACGTTTATTTCCCTTCATGCAGTCATCCAGATATAGTGCCTTAAGTTAACCAATCACGGAAGAGTAGCCAACGTTGTTCTGTTTATGCTAGGACTACAGAAAGAGTGAAAGAAGGATGGCTCCTGCCCTACGGCGCTGTCGCAGAGATGACGTGTTCTGCTCGAAAAGAGGTCAAGGAGAGTCCCGCCTTCCGCACGTATAACATGTTTCTTCGAGGAATAGTGACCAGAGTGGTCTGTTACGACTCGCCGCCTTGCATTTTGTTTCAAAGTACATATTCACATTCAAGGAATGTCGTCAGGCAGCGGTGGCTAATCCACCCGTCCATCAAAAGTTAGGTTTTGTGAAACGTTTGATGAAATAGCGGACAATAAAAAAAAAGTGCCCTGCGGCTGGTTAAAGATAACGCGACCGCCGGAAGGACGAATTATTGATAAGACTATTGAGTCCATCAGTCTTAGTTGGCTTTATTCTTTAGTCGTTCGTGTAGAGTCCTACAACGAAAGTTGCGTGGCGGTAACAGCTTGTGGTTTGTCCCCGTTTCTAGAAATCGCGCAAGCCCTCTCGTTCCGGTAGCGGAAGTTATTGCTGGTCCGATCCTTAAATGGAGCTCTATTACCTGACTTGAGCCCGACTCAACACGTTACCTGCTGTGTCAGCAGGCACGTGCCTACCTTCAAGCGTGTTTGAATTTCACGTTTAAAAATACCTTATTAATACGTTTTCTTTGGCAAAGTGTAATTCAGTTATCGAAATGTACTCGGCAGTACAACTGTTACGTATATCCGCGTCTAAAACTTAATTGTTGAAAATTGCGTTTTTAAACTGCTTCAAGCTATCTGACATATACAAACGCGGGTATTTTCAAATTATTTACGTATGTGTGCTCGTATTTGATGTAACCATTAAATTTTCCTTCCTTTACAGACTTCGCAGTGTTTAATTTTGATGATTAATTTAACGACTGATTAAATTTTGGACTATGGACAAACACCTCCCGGCAAACAATATTCTCGAGGGAAAGAATGTAAGACTGCATTGGAAAAACACTTTGGGTTCCCAAAACAGCCATACAGCCACATTGTCACAAACACAAATTGTCCTAAAACCAATATTATATGTAAGTTGAAAGCACTCAAGATGTATAGGACATATTGTACCAACCTAAACTTAATATTAAGGAAATATAGGCACTTGAAACTTGAGAATTTAAAGCGTATCTTTGAAAAATAGCGGAAACGAGGTGAAATTAAACTTCAGATATCCAAAAATTGTTTAACTTTGTTGAAATTTTAAACCTAAGAGCAAATTTTTATTAATACGTTCCCTCGTAATGAAAATAACAGCGATGGCCACCCTATTTTTCCAGGTAACTTTTTTACTGTCAAGAATAATTATCTTTTGATAATGGTTTATTGAGCAGTATGAACTAATCAACAAAAAAAGTTCCTCTTGTTGCAACTGCCCAGGACCCGCCGTTTTCGTGAAAAACTCTCGCAAAACTTTCGGCTGGAGCGACACAGTTCCAGACGTGTAGGCAGGTAATCGCATACAGACTGTCTTCAGAAACAGACAGCATGCGTGCCATAAGACGCATGTAGCCCTGTATCGCTGCAGCCGAAGCATTCTGTGCGTTTTTACAAGAAAATGGTGGGCCTAGGCAGTTTTAACGAGACGACTATTATTATTTTATGTTATACCGCTTAATAAACCATCATCAAAAGTTCATAATTCCTGATGGCAAAAAAGTTGCCTGCAAAAAGAGGGTGCCACTCAAGTTATTTTCATTACCAGGGAATGTATTAATGAGAAATTGTTCTTATGTTTAAGATCTCGATAAACATAAAGCAATGCTAGGAAAACTGTGGTACCATTTCACTTAGTTTCCACTATTTTGAGAAAATACATTTTAAAATCTCAATTTTCAAAGGCTTACATCTCACTTAATATTCAGTTCAGGTATAAAATATCCTGCAAGTTTCCCACTTGATTTTGTACAAGGAAACAGCTCACAAGGTTTGTCGGTCAAATTCCGCCCCATTCTGTGTATATGTATGTACAGAATGTACCTAAATTTGACCGACAAACTTCGGCCGCAGATTAATCACGCAAAAATAAGGCGAAAACTCTAGATACAACCTATGGTCTAAAAATAATCCAAAGGGCGGTACACATCTTTAAAGTTGGACCAGAAGCTATTTCAAATACCGAAGAAAATATTTAAGATGGAACGCAGAGTCTGTATAATGTGTAACGTTAATTGTGACATGCTGCTTAATAATCCATCTTTTAAATCCCAAGTATGTTACAGCGTCATGGAGATTTAAGTCGAAACGAACAGATTAACCGTGATTATTTCCCTTAAATAATTTTATGACAGCAACAGGTGCTGTGTTTGCGGATCTTTCTTCAGTTACACATTATTCTGACACTATATTGTCCCATATTAAATATTTTCTGGAATATTTGTAATAAACTAGTACTTCAGGTCCAACTTCAAAGATGTGTACCGCTCTTAGGATTCACTGTAGACCATAAGGTCGTGTATAATTTCATTTTTTTTCTTCTTTTTTTTTTCCCCCGCGATTAACCTGCACTGAAGTTTGTCGGTCGAGTTTAGATGCATAAAAGAATGGATTTCCAGTTAGCCGTGCACCAACTAGATAAATGTGCATTTCTTCCAGAGAGCGAAAAGCATGATGGGTTGGCTCTCCGCTCCTTCAACCAATCGTCATGCCAGCTCCGAGTATACTTTGTTGGAGTGTGATTTGTGGCACTGTTTGCCAGCCACATCGAGCGTGCTTCGGAAGTTTATAAAAATCGCCGATACTTATGCTTGGAGGTCCGAAAATGCATCCGTGTATTCCTTTCACTATTTTATCACAGTCGTTTGGACAAGTCCTGGCTGCCTCTTTGGCCAGTAATAAAACTGTAGAAATGTCGTGGCCGTGTCACGTGCCGTTAAGTAGAACAAGAAAGAAGCCTGTCACCATGGCAGCAGCCAACGCCGACGGTCATACCGCCCTGGTAGCCTGGTCGTCCTCTGATCACTGTGGTTCAACAGGGTATCGCGGGATCAGAACTTGGATGAGTGACCGTCCGAGGAACGTCCCGTAGCCGAAGGCGCACATCAGACACTAGGCAGACCCACTAGCGTCATCACAAGGTTAGGCATGGAGGTGAGGTAGTGTCGCCCAGATACTCCATCCAACCTGTCCCACACTGGGGCACCAGGCACAAGCGGCCCGTTTGGCAGCAGCCAATCCATAAACAGTCGTGGTCAGAGCAATCTAAGAATGCTTTTTCGAAACCAGAAATGACCAAAAACTGGATAGATTCTGCCAGTTTCGGGTAAGCTATATAAAACAGGGCTAAACCAGTGCTGCGCGAGTGTTGGGGAATTACAGATACGGCATGCTTTGTGAAGACTTACCAACAGGGACGGGGACGAAGACTTGGAATATTCAAGTGAAAGACGCAGTGCGCTGCACCGATTACGGTAATTAATTCATGTTTATTTTGTATTAAATAAATCGAACTGATAGGTCTACAGAATACTGGGACACGGAAAATTGATGGTTGTTTTGTTGTGTCAGTGGCACAATTTTCTGTTCTTGAACAGGCGTCAATAGATTCGTCAATTTTATGTGGCTATTTGGCGGTTTTGGTTATTTTTCGGGAACCAATTCAGAGACAGCAGAATTTAAATGCTTTGTCCGGAAATTGCTCGAGACTGAAGAGCACTCGTATATGGCACCACATATTTTAGACCTGTATGTCCTTCAGTTACAGATGCGAAAATACAGGCACCTTCCACCAAAACATTTACGAATCTGCATCCTCGCCTTGGAAATTCGTGTTCCCGCCTGCGCATAGGATTTCATTATTGAAATTATCACACTAAACTAAGAAATACAGAATTCGGTAAGGCACTGCACCACAGACATTCTGCTTTTAACGCGAGGAACAGACTATTCCTATATTCGCATAACAGAAAAGTTATTTACTAGTTACTATATAAATATACCAACATTTTAAAGAAATATTTATTTTTGTTAACGTTTGTGCTGTATAAATATTTATGTTATGAAAATTATTTTAAAGCCTCTGCCCTAAAATATTAGCTTTATTTGTAAATGCAGGTTATCATCTCAACAGCTAAAATTATTTACTTATTTTATTTCGAAGTATCACACTAATTTACACTTTGATTACTTTTATTTCTACATTTTGACTGGACATATTTATCTATGAAGTGTTGAATTTTTATTTAATTTTCTCTTTGTACACTATGTTTTTTAACACCTTCAGTGGTCTCGGCAAATACGAAGGCAACGCGGCTACCTCATGTCCGGAGGAAAATTTTTCTGCAGAAATCACGAAGCCCTGCAGGCCAGGTGACCAACACGCAATAGGTGTGGCGGGGGGGTTCGGCTTGACCTTGAACTGGCACGGCCACTCAACCCGGGTCTGCGGGTCTGGAAAACTGATCGGCGCTCGAAGCTGCCAGCGGCTGTGGTCCACTCGAAGAGTGACTCACGACTACTGGAGTCGCCGGCCGGGTCCCGTCATCACGCCCCAGCGAGCGAGCGGCTTCTTCCTTGACCGCATCAGCTACTCCACACCACAACGGCACATGACACGTGCCTTTTCCCCTACGGCTCCCGCCTACCTGGAGTTTTTTTCCCGCGTATATTTTGAGATACAGCGCTTTAGAAAAGCCGTTTTGTAGTTGTGGAGTACTCTGAAATGGGAAGTAACACAAAATATCGGTCAGTCAAATTTTTTAATGCACAAAAAGGATTTCAACCCATCCGTTTTTATGGAAGGGGGCTGATAACCGAACAGAATTTTATAGTTAGCACATCGTCGTTCAATAATACGTTATGCAGAAACTCGGAGCACTGTATTTCATTCTGGCTTTTACTAGCAATAAACGTCAACTTCAGCTACCTTTGCAAGGGTTGCTACACTTTTCCATAATATACTTAGGCTGTAGGTTGTATATCGGCGACCTATTTTTTGAAGAGGAATCACCTGCCAAAGTTTATCGGTAGAGTTCATATCCACCCAGTTCTACCAACAAACATTTATTACAATAAAATGTAAATCAACAGCATAGAATGCCGAAGATTATTCCATGCAAAAGTTTTAGGTATAAGGATCGCGTTTATTGCAGCAAATTTTAGAATGTTAAAAAGTTCCAGATAAGGAAAAATTTAAATTTAGCGAGAAAATTGTATCGTAAGTGTGAGAACAACCCACCTCAGCAAGACTAGTTAATAATGATTAATCATGATCATGGTCCAAAACGTGAAATCAGAAGAAGTGCTCAAGTCAAATAATGTGTGACCATGTCAGTTTTGGTGATAATATAAATGAGGACGTTGACTCGAAAAACAGAAGTGATGTGTCCAAAATATAGGTTGGAGCGGGGGGAAGGGAACATTAGAGTTACATCTGTTAACTCCAACAAACCTATTTTCAGGAACTTGCAAAATATGTAGGTAAATACATCGAATACACAACTCTTAGTACGACGATTCCGTTCAAACAGCTTGCCTGGAATAAAGTAAACTGTTTTCATACGAATTTACATTTTCACATTTACGTCAAAGAAAAGCCAAAAATATTTTTAAAACTAACAATAACATTTTTCTTTTTTTTTAAGGATCGAGACTAAGCAGAATCAGGTTGTATTTCAGTATCTGCTAATATGTATAATTTACATTACACTTATGTAGAAAACACTGGGAATGTATAGGGTAACCCTAAGCGTTTCACCATACTGATACCGTGCAAACAGGATGCTGAGTCTGTAGACCTTGTTGCTCCACCGAAAGACAATCTCTAGCAGATAATGATTTTTTCACAAAATTTTTAAAACGATACACTATTTATTAAATCCAATTCTTGTAGATGCTCATGGGCGTTGCCAGGGTAGTGGGGGATGGAAGTCACAATGAAATTAAAGAGCTAAATTAACTTTCCTAAGTTATTAACACTGCTACAAAAAACCTCTACACGGCTATTTTTTTCTCACAAAGAACTATAATTAACTCGATTGCAATAATCTGTGAAAATTATAAACCACTACAAAATATATAATTACAATAATCAGTCCTGCTACTGTTATGCGCGGGCCCCCCGGGCGCGTGCGTCCAGTCTCGACGCAGTGGGAAGTGACACTCGCGGATGCGGCCGCCACCATGTCGTCGGGCGGACAGGGAATGATTGACGGTTGGCCGTGACTGTCGTCACCACCACCCCTCTCCTCATCGACCCTCATCAGCATCCTGGAGGAGTATGTGGCTGCGGGATACTGCATGAACTGTCTGGTAATCTCCCTTCTCAGCGCAACCCAACATGTGAAGAAGATTCTGGGTCAGGACGCCTGCCACTATAAATACCGTCGCAGTAGGGAGGGTCGGCAGTCTAACAGCCATACGGCGAAGTAGAGAGAGATCGACCGGCTGGACTGTGGTACAGTGGAACTGGATGCATGAGCAACAGACATTTGGAATGAGGTTTATGTATGGCAATTTACATTTTGATCTCGTATGTGCGAGGATTAAGTGACTGTAGCTAGAATAAAGACAGAGATAGTTATGTTAATTAGAATTGAGAGTGGCAGTAAATATTGCAATGACTGTAAATAATAGCTGTGTGTATTTTTATAACATTGAAAAAAAATTAAGAACTTAAATTTAGCTCTTATTTTTATTAACACCTCCATCCCTCATGAACTCTGATGCTGCAGGCGACTTAACAGTATTTATTACTTCAAATTTTATTCACATTCTTGAACATTTCACAAGATATAATTGGGGTAATTATTAAGTTTAGGAGCTTTTCTAAAAAAACACAAAAAAAATTTAAAATTATGATTTATTTCTACTCTACTAATCACATAGAACACGAATATACTAGGGGCTTAGCTTTAAAATAAGTACAACATATAAAAAAAAAATTGAACAAAATTGCAAAATGAGCAGTACAGCCAGTTTGTTTACGTTTCTGAATGAAACGTCCTAGACCAACAAAAGTTTCATAAATGGGTTCTGCACAGCTTACTTTGTTCATATTCAAGAGGGCGTAATGTTAAAATAAGTAGAACGAATTTTGAAAACTTGCGATATATGTTTGTTTACATCTATTAACGTCAGAGGAATTATACCAGCCCCCTACCTAGGAGAGTCAATTTACATTCTTTTGGTGAGTTTTACGGTTCCTTTAAATCCCTACAAGCCTACATTCGTAGTTTAGTGTAAAACCCTACAATCCTAGGTTAGTGTAAAATCCAAAAATCCTAGGTTAGTGTAAAATCCAAAAATTCTAGGTTACTGTAAAATCCAAAAATTCTAGGTTAGTGTAAAACCCAACAATCCTAGGTTAGTTTAAAAATGTAAAATAGTGATTCACCCATCATGGGGTTAGGTTCTGTTAGGTTGCTACGTATTACGAAATTAGTCGGACGTTAATGACCCTAGTATATTCGTGTTCTACGTGATTAGTAGAGTAGAAATATATCATAATTTTGATTTTTTTTCTCAGAAAAGCCCCTGAACTTAATAATTACCCTAATGGGAGTCTGCTCACAACTGAAGCATGACTTTAAACAGTGATATTGTATGTGTGATTGAGTGTGCCAACCACTACACCACTTGGTTGACTCATTCAACATATAAGACTTTTGGAATAACTGTATTGGCAAAAAAACTAGTTTTTTTTTGCACAAATTTTTAACTTCACGAAACATGATACAACCTGCATATCTGAAAACTCACCGATTTAACCACTGGTATAGATAGACCAGATGTATGGAAACTGCTTTTCAGGTTAAGTACAATTAAATCATTGTATCCACCAGGGGCATGGGTAAGAAAGTGAGATGGGAGGCTCTGGGTATAACCCCCCTGTTTTCCCAAAATATGAATGACATATTTATTTAAATATATATATTATCAGTAAAAGAAGTAATTAGAGTAATATAATTGTATAATAAAACGGTAAAAATAAGTGAAATAAAAAATATAGATATCTACATCTAGTCTTTCTACAGCTCAAAAATTAATCAATGAAGGACCCCCCCCCCATCAACAGAAATAAATTTCTGATTATGCCATTGGTATTCACTGGATCAACTGGCCTCACATGCAGCTGTGACTGGTGAATTCTCATTAGAAAAGCAATCAATGAGTTTGTGAACATACCCTATCAAATAAATAAATAAATAAATAAAAAACACTCAATGGTAAAGCTAGAGTGCATTTTCAATCTGAAAAATTTGTAACTTTAAATAGATGCATACATACATACATACATACATGATCCTCTGATGTCATGGTGCAGTCCCAACCTACCGTGTCCCAAGTCAGAACATTCAGAAAACTGAATTGTTGTCCCAACTTGGATGCCAAAATGATTGAAAAAGAAAAAGACTTCAGAAACTTTGGCATGCATTCAGGGAATGTTTACATTGTAAATGTGCACAATGGATGTGCAGGGTGGGCCTCCCTCAAGATGAACATGACGAAGAGCTCAATGCTGTCTGCGCCCTGCCTAATAATCTAATATTAAGTGAGTGGGTGAAGAGATTTGGATATTTAGAAAGTTGGTTGGTGCTAATGGTGATGCTCGTGTATTAGGTCATGTACAGTATGTGTATTGTGCTTAACAAAAATGTATTATGCAACAAGTAGTTTTATTTCCCCACTCCAGATCCCTTTAACATGTCCGAAAACAGGTTTGACCTTGAACGTCAGTTGCAAGAGGGATATACATCCGCTGATTATTTAACATTGCGCTTATGGGTAATCGCTGAGCTTCCATCGCGGCAGCGCCTATACTTACTGAGCGCTGCCGCGGAGTTTTGTTAGTAGTAGTTAAACGTTGTTCGGGAGCAGATTTGTTAATCGTTTGTGAACTTAATTACCATTCACAACGCCATGAGGCAAGCACATTGTCATAATAAGAGATATATTTCAAGAACTGTTTTCCAGAACATTTGTTGCTAAAAATCATTATCGTACATTATATAAGTGGGAAAACATGTAGGAGATATATTTATAGTGATCAGCATGTTCAGTATAGCAAACAAAACAATTTTACCAAAATATATATTTTAAGTACAACATATTTAATTGCAGTTGTTTTTTTTTTTTTGCAATCTGCTGAGTGAAAAGTACAGATTATTTAAGAGTGAATAACACATAAAACGTGGAGCTAGTCGACAAATTGGTCAACTCAACACAGAAATCCTACGTATAGGCCTACCTTTGCAAGTGTTTAATGTTTAACATTTGTTTCATATGTGTTATATTGTGTCTAGTCCCAAAATTTTGGTTTGTTATATAAAGGTGAAATTTGTAAATATTCTTAAATGACAGCAATTTGTAATTTATAAAATTAACTCATATTCATATTAATTTACATACTTCATTTGATTATCAGGCTCTGTCAGGTATGTGTATCATACTGCAAACATATGATAGGTGTAATTCACAAACTGTAATAATGATGCCTCAATAGGCTTACATTATTAATAAAGTAATATGTTAAATTCAACGTAACTTTTAAAATAATTTTATATTATTGTTTTAGTATAGGTATTGCTGTTAATGCATTAAATTACTTTATATGTACGGTATTTAATGAATGACTGTAGCAAAAAGTAAAACTATTCTAAAGAGTCAAAAATAGAAAGAAAGCGCATTGCATCACATTGGCCACTGTAATGTTAAAATAATTTTGAAAGTAATGGGCCTAGTTGATCTTTAGTCTGGTCTAAAATACCTTAAATACAGTTATCTACAGAATTAGCCTACTTTTTGAAGCTTGGCAAAGAATAGGTATACATTTTTTTACTGTTTGAAGTTCCCAGCAAATGTGAAAACTGAACTAAAAATTATTTTCAAGAACATGAATAATTTAACTCATTTATATAATATTATGTTCTTGGTAATACAGGACGTTTACTGCTGCATACTATTACCAAATATTGTAGTAAATTGAAAATTTAGAAGCATGCAGACAGGAAAAAGGCAGCAAATAGATTAGTGTGTATAGAACCTAACTCATCTCGCTTTGGGTTAATTGAATAGCGTTGCGCCCTACGTCCGGGAGCTACTTTAACTTGAGGTAGGCCCCACAGTTGGGCGCGAAATTAACTCATCTCGCTTTGGTACACTGTTGAAGACATGGCGGCTTATATGGTCAGAGTTAATGTCCCCCAGGCACCGACTATAAAGTGTGTGGAGGTTGTGGGTATTGTAATGAGGTAGACTATTACTGTTGTATTTTTGAAGTACGAATATATTGTCTCGTATATATTCACAAATACACAACATCAACACTTGAGAGGTGTGGTACTGTNCAGCTCGTCAGTATTTCTTCCGTGGTGCGTATTTTCTGCGTTCAGGCGAACTACACGTGATAATTTGCTGATAACTCGAAAAAGCCCTGCACTCCACAGATCTCGCGGTGGGCGAGAGGTGTCCGTGGTGAAGGGGGTGAAGGGGGAAGGCCTACGCTTCAGCTCCACGTGTAACGGAATTTTCCACCTGCCTGTGGTCCCAAGTGCCGTCTCGTAGGCGCCAGCGAAGTGCGCTAGGCGGGGGTGGTGTGAGGGGGTGATGGATGTGAGCCAATATCGTGCTATAATCCCTAAACCGGCACGAGACAAACCTCTACCACATTTAAAGACCTTGCGCAAGCGACTCGTGGGAGCATTTCCCAGTGTTAAGCCTCACATTACCTTAAAATGACTTATTTTCTCGAATAATTACGGCAATTAGACATCTTGGTCTTTTTATAAGCCAGTTTCTTCCCATAGATTCAAACAAATTTGGAAGTGCAAGGGAAGTTAATTTTTGTAATATTTGTACCTACAAAACTAATACAACTAACTCAAAAAGGTTCCACAACAAACTTTTATTTATTTTTTTTTTTTCCAAAAAAATAATAAGTTATTACTTCCAACTTGGGTGCAAAATTTTTAACATTTTTATGTTTGTAACTTGGTATATTATTCAGCAGAATAAAAAAAGCACACCAAACTGAGGTTGTATCAAACTGAGTGCCTGCTTTACAACGAATGAAGTAGCCAATAGACACATTAATGACTTCAGAAATGGGGAGACCGTTGCATACAATGTAACAACATTCATAGTATTTCAAAAATACCTTTGGAGACAACATTCTCACCAAAAGCCAACTATTATTATAATTTATAGTATGTTTTATAC
The DNA here is from genome assembly GCA_002778355.1 of Clitarchus hookeri. Taxonomy (NCBI): domain Eukaryota; kingdom Metazoa; phylum Arthropoda; class Insecta; order Phasmatodea; family Phasmatidae; genus Clitarchus; species Clitarchus hookeri. The sequence goes on along the minus strand of NQII01002273.1, from coordinate 77,780 downwards.
ATGACCTGTTTTTTGCCTATTACAGTTACGTCAACCTCAAAAACATGGCACGTGCACTGATGTGAACTAACATGAACATTGTGGAGGGGAGGGGGGCATACAAATTGACTGATTTTGGCATTATGTAGAGATTCTATAGAATTTGGTATATAAACAAAAATCTTATTACAGAAGAAACAGTTTAGCAACAATTACAACTAATCTCGAGCAGTCTTGGTGTTAAAAAATGTAAAGAACGTTTTTACAACAGATCAAGGTACTATTGTTAAAAATACACAGTCAATATTGATCATTTTTAAATTAGAGATCTAGCTAGAGTGTATAAGAAGAAAAGCACACATCATGAGAGACCCTAGTTATTTTGTAATTATTTTCAAATGGGTACTTACATGTTTATTTCAATATATTTCCTTTCACAACCAAAATGCTACATTAAAACAGACAGATAGGCATTTCAGATAAGACAGCAAGACCCCACATATAAGCCTCCTTGTATCATTTCAGCAATGTTGATGGTATTTCAAACCAGGACAATGTGCATATGTTATTTAACAAGATTACTATGGCTTGTGTCAAGAATAAAATATACAGTACAAAAATGGTAGACATATCTATTATGTGTATTGGACTAAGTTGGTTCTAATTTTACATCAGTAGTAAACAGATCAACATCCACCTTTTTGTGGCTTGTCATAAAACCTCAAATTTTATCTTTATCCACCAAAATATTGTACACACTTGGGTCTAAAATATTTTCTTTGTCATCAGTAACATTATGACCATTCAAAAAATTACCTGGCTTTTGGAAAAAGTCAACAACTCAGACACAACAAAATCACTGAACACATGAAGTTCTTTGCAAACTATAATCCATTTGCTGTTACTTCCGGATTTTACGAAGCCCTGCTAAAGTTCTATTTCTACGATATTCCTCCACCTCGTGCAAACAAAGCTTAGCCAAGTTTAAAAAATTAAACCAAAGGGGCAATGTACAGCATTCGCACGCACTCAGTGAAATAATATTTCACATAACAACTATTTCTTACTAGGCATTGCCAACACACCTATTTTCTCTCTATATTTATTTGTAGTGATTACAAATTAAATATAAAAATTTATAAGTAGAATATAGGGCCTAAATAAAAGTCAAATTAACCCAAAAATAAGGTAGATTTATGTTAACACAAGTATAAAATGTTTGTGATACATGGTATATTTAAGAAAAACCCAACAAATTCATGGAGTGATTTTTCAAAAATTTATTTCAAAAAATGTGAAGAAACCACGAAAAGATTATAAAAGCATTCATGATCATACTACAATTCAACCTATTACAAGAAGCTGTAAAACATCTTTATTGTTAGCTTTTGCATGCTGATACAGTGCATCAAAAACTACATAAAACTGTCAATGTGACACAGATGAAATCTGGTGACCACATCAAACTTCATAATTTTGCAGAAGAAAGTTTAATTAATTAGTTTTGACCACATGGTATTTATGAAAATAAAAGCTGTGCTCTACAAGATGTTCACACATTTCTTTGACAGTTAAAAAATTTTCAACAGCTGTGGCACAGAAAATTTACTCGCTGTGTGTTGTGGTTCACAACCATTTTACGATATATGTATATTTCAACACTACTGACAAATCTTAGCATGGATAAAATGGCCCTCTGAATATAGAAACTGCTGAACAGTATTAGCATTTCAAGGTAAGAAGGCCAAACTTGCTACAGTATGACTCATATATACAGGCACAAAGTAACTATCCAAGTGGTTCAGAACCCTCTCTCATCATGTACAAATATTCATTTGACAAAATTCTATAAATTTATAATTGTTCTTCGTAATATTCTGTAAAGTGTGGTGAAATTGATAATATAATCATATGTTAAGCCCAAGCACATAGCTGGGATGAAAAAGCAGGGATAAGATTGATAACATGACAGATTTCTGTACATACGTTTAGGTCAGGTACCAAATCTGACATTAATAATTATAGAACATTTTCATGTGACAAATTTCACCTCTGCTTATCAATTTCACACCACTTTATGGTTTCTAAACCAATGTACACAATTTTTTTTCTTAATTGACAATCATTTTACAATATTCCATACCTTTATAACTGTTCCTTTCGTTATATTTCTGCTACACCACACATATACTTCAACAAGTTTTATACAGCGATTAAGTTTTACTGTTACTAAATCTCATTCATTGTAAGTGTTCGTGACACAAGCAAGTTACTGTCTTTTTCTTGATCAGGCAGCATGGAGAGGAAGATTGAGAGAAGAAAAAAGGGGTTTGGAATGGCATTGAGCTTTCATCCTTCCCAAAAAATGTGAAATTTTTAATATTAATACCAAATTTCACACTAAATACAATAAACTTTCAGGTTTGGGTCTACTCAGAAAAAAATATTCAAGAGCAGGCCTGCCATTTGAATATAGTTATGTCAATTATACAGTTACAACAATTTTGTCAGATCAGGTTTTGGATTAGCATGCAGCATGGCAATCACACCCATCATGAATAAAGTTGCAGCTCACCTGAATGTCTGCATTTTCTCCTGGGCTCGCCCCACAACAGTTTTCTTTGGAACATGCTGAACACGTTCTTCAAGATCCATCCCCGCTATTGCCTTCGCCAGGTGCAAATTTCCTTCATTCATTGTTGACAAATTCTACAAAAAAATGTACAAGTTTTCACTCAAATAGCATAAGTAGGAAATCAAGATAATGTTGATAAAGGAAATTTAGTATTGTAACATATATGTAAAATTCTGTGAAAAAATAAAGCTGGGAAGGCAGTTTGTAAGTATTGTTTTTGCACCTTTGTGCATAATATTTAAATAGGTATCTGGTACACACAAAACATTACAAAAGGCAAAAATAAGATAACTAGATAGTTGAAAAAATGACATACTGAAGAACTTGCCCTTGGCAATAATAATAATAATAATAGGCCTAATGCCTTTAATGTACATAGGCAAACAAGGAGATTAATCTGATAGGGAGGAATTGAGAAGTTGTACATATTGTTACACGTTGCTCGTCTGCATTGCTTGCCTTGTCCCACCCCGCTAGAGCATGCGAAACAGTATGGCAAGGGCAGAGTGGTAACGCGAGCGGCGATTTACAAAGGCGAGCCGCCGCATAAGCATATCGGGACTAGTGCGCTGCTGACATTAAGCGCATTGAATTTCTCGGGTTATCTTAGAAAGAATGTTCTGGTCATTGCATTTGCCTCTCTCAGCGAGACTCGAGGTGCGGGGAACCTTCTAGATCGGGCCAGTCTTGTTTTCAGTAATCTGTACTTAAGCCGCGACGGGTCTCCGAACCGATAGTCTAGTTTTTGTAGGGTTGTGCCACCAGGTGTACGACAGAGAAGCGACAAGCCAGCAAGGCGACGAGTGGCGGTGACAGTGACCAGCGGGAGTGAAATCTGCGGACTTCGACCATCGGTACAATGGAGAGAGACTGGCGGGCGGAACTATTGAACTGGATGCGTTAATGTGAGATATTTGGAATTATGGTAATATACATATTGGGTATGTGTAAATAATGAGTTTGAATTGACTGTAACCAACATACAGACAATGATAAGGATTTTAATTAGAATGGAGATAGACATTAAACATTGTGCTCACTGAGAATAACAAGAGTAATATTGGATATAAGCAGTTTATTGTTGTAAATAAAAGCAATGCGGGTAAATTAAAAATAAAATGTAATTCTTTTATTTTTATTAAGACATCCATCCCTCACGAACTCTGACACGCCTCTGGTGTCTTGCGACAATAGTAAGGGCTCCATCCAGTTGCACAAAGTGCATTGATGAGGTTTAGTACCTTGGCCTAGAAAACACGTCACTCACAAAAAGTTGGACATTTCGTGCCTAAAGACAAGTTTCAAGTTCTCATTTCAACTCCCCGACCATGGTCGGGGTGGAGGTGGGGTTGTGGGGCAAGAAGCTCGGCCGAGACCCTCACAGAAAAACGAGTGTTTTCAGAATCAATTTTAGGTGCAAAATTTTCTATACAGAAACTTCAAAGTTGTAGTCAGACACCCAACTTTATTAGCGTGCTATAAAAATATCAGGTCACCGACTAAAGTCCCACTCTGTCGAGTCGCAGGCGGAAAGACGTAACACTAGTTGAGTACCTTGCGCATAAGTCGACCTTTTAGAGCTCACGCGTTTCGAGATCTCTGTCAAGCAAAATCGCTGCAGGCATGCGGAATACTTAAGGCACTACACAAACATTTGCTTTGAATTGGAATGGCAATTCACTAGAGGGAGGGAACGAACCCTAATGCAGCCTGCTGGGGTCGAACTCACGACCTCCCGACTGAGAGTCAGGCACGCTACTGCGTAATCCACACAGACGACCTTTATATTTAAAGCGTCACCCTCCAGAAGCAGGGAAGCTAATTACAAGATCCACTCCCGGAAAATCTCAGGATTTGCATAGAGTTATGTCGGGAGACACGTCGCTTTTATCCCCAAATGCGAAACCGTGCAACTTAAAACTGCAGATGATGCTATAAAGTTATCCCGCCAGCCATACGGCTCAAGTCTAACTCTTCAAAGATCGACTTAGCATCATACTCTATGAAAGAGGGTCACTTCGTGACAGTGACAAAGTGGCGACAACAGTGCAAGCGTGTTAACAATGACGGGAGATTATAAATCCTTGATATCTATGCCATTCGTCCTGCGAGGCGTGACAGCACCTTTTCCCCCGTGTAAGGCTATTTTTCCTGATCGCTTATGCGTCTTCCTGTGCGCTAATTTCTAACGATAAAAGTTTTACATCGTCAATATCAAATTAATTATTATACAGTACTGCACAAGTTAAACAGTCAAATGCTAGTATGTTTCCACAACTGAAAAACAGCGGCAGTATTAAAATTAATGCGGCCAAAGAAAACAGCTAATATGCAGCAGTAGCAGTGGTCTACGGCCAACAAATAACACTGCAGTGCTACATACGTGACAGTTAAACTTACTCCACTTTCGTGTGAAAACGCACACATCTGATTAAACATCCTACATTGCACATATGACATTGCTACGCGAGCTAATACGGGATATTTGCGCGCGCGCGCACACACACAGCATTCAGGCAACGAAACAGCAGTTTTCTAAGGTGCTTGTGCTGCCCCTTAAAAAAATAGAACAATTTTCGTTTTCACGTTTTATAACTATCAAAACACTTCGGAGTTACTGGAACAGGAGACGTGACCAAACGAATGAAACAGCTACCGATTCTATATTTAGCAACATCAAATGCGGCGGAAATGTTTTAAAAACGGTTAAATAATAATATTAAGTAGTTTTATCTCTGCGTCTTCTATCGCATGTCCACTTTTTACGACTTTTTAGACAACAGCGACTGTCTTGTGTGGGTTTAACGGGTTAGCGGACGGTAGCCGCTGCCAGCTAGGAGGCACGTGTTCGAATCCCACCTTGGCCAACACTTAGTCCGTAAATTATAAAATTACAAAAATCATTTTAATATCTGTCTTGATGTATTAAAAAGCAACAGTCAAATTTCTGCACAACTATAAATTATGTTTACGCCTTACAAATGTGCGCACATTGCCACTTTAATTAACGTCCCTTTAGAGAGAGATTGACGTATTTAGGGCTAGATTTTATTTATGCTTACGTTTACAAATTAATACTAACGCCGGAAACTATATTATTCATGAAGAAAGATCTGAACGAGTTATGTGTGTTAACTAAAAAAAAATATATTGTGAAATTGTGATATATCTAAACAGAACGCATCCGCCCGCCACTCCCTCTCAACCCCTTAGCGACAAACCAAAATTTCATCCCTAAAATTATAAACATCAACAACCCTGTTAAACGTGAATTAAAATTCTGTCCAAACATTACTACACGAGTGAAAGATATTAAATAAAAATAAACTAACTATATTAACGTAAATACCTAACACTTAAAAAAAAAAACACTGCACACCAGCCAATATACAGCATATAAAATTACCTTATCCCAAATTAGCAATGTCCAAAATCTCAATGCTGCTACATACACGTCACAATTGCATTTTAACTATTTTCTCTTGATTTAATATACAGTAAATTACACACAAGCGCAGCAACCGCAGTCTTGCAGCAGACGTATGCACACGGCCTTTAAAAATGTCTTAGAACACTTTCGTCATCAAGCAGCATTATTTTAATAGGCGTCCTTCCACCAGTCAAACTACTTTGACTGTGGTTCTTCGATCACAGCGCTCTTTATTCTTTACTCTGTAATACGAAAATTACGAAACTAAAAACAAAAATCAAGAAAAGCAAAAATACAAATAAAAATAAACATGCTCTCTACAGTACTGTTAACAACACAAAAACTATTATATTAAGAAGAAATTAGTATAAATAGACCTATTTTTTACATACGGAAAATTCCCTTGTTGCTCAAATAAGGTTGGTAGCCTGTAGCGTGTTTCTGTTGTTTGTATAAACAATTCGTTTAAATTTTACTAGCAGTTGCATTTGACTGGATGAACATATGAATGTCATAATAAAACGGTCTGTGTTAATGCTGTGTACCGATCTGCAATGTCAACATTTGATGAACAATTTGAAAAATTTATGCATGAGGTAAGGTTAAATTTTGCCGCGAATTTCCACTGCTAGTTTTTAATGTAGTGTTTGTAACCTATAGTTTGAACGGGTATGTAACACAAAATCCAACTTGTAAGAATATTAAAAGAAGTTAAACATGAAGCTAGCCAGATACTCTACGCGTACACCATCTTCGCGGATTGTACGATACAGAGTATCTGGCCTGAAATAAATACTGCGCTTTTTTTAGTTATTTTAAGGCGTGTTGTTTCTATTTTTTTTCTGTAACACCGAGGGGTTATTTTTGTTAATTGTGATGCTAAAATATCACTTTACTTCAGCTGTGCTAGTTTGGCTGTAGGCCCCAACCCTCCTCCCACTTTCACCCAACTACTGTTATCGGATGCATGGGGTGTGTTACATTTAAATGTAATTTTGATTGGTTTACTATATATACACATAACACAAGGGGATTCACTAGGACTTTCGGGGTTTATACCTTAAGTAGTTTGGAGCATATAATGTCATATAAATGTCGGTCCAATTAAAAAAATTTGAAATGCATTACAGTGAACAACTTGTGACATGTTGCTGCCTGGTTTACTATTGCTGGTAATTATCCAGAGTAGCGGCTTTTCTGTAACCCCCTCCACCTCGAAAAGTGGTATATTTCCTCTCTACTAATTACGCAGAACACGAATATACTAGGGGCATTAACGTCGGACTAATTTCGTAATATGTGCCCACCTAACCTAACAGAACCTAACCCCATGATGGGTTAATCACTATTTTACATTTTTAATCTAACCTAGGATTGTAGGGTTTTACATTAACCTAGGATTGTAGGGTTTTATGCTAACCTAGGATGTTTGGGTTTTACACTAAACTACGAATGTAGGATTGTAGGGATTTAAAGGAACCATAAAACACACTAAAATAAGGTAAATTTACTCACCTAGGTAGGGGGCTGGTATAATTCCACTGATGTTAATAGACTTAAACAAACATATTTTGCAAGTTTTTAAAATATGTTCTACATATTTTAACATTACGCCCTCTTGAATATGAACAAGCTAAGCTGTGCAGAACCCAATAATACAACTTGCGTTGTTCTAGGACGCTTCGTTCAGAAATGTTGACGTAAACACACCGGCCGAACGGCTCGCACATAACGGAAATTTGTTACATTTGTTTAAATATGTTGTACTTATTTTAAAGGTACGCCCCTAGTATATTCATGTTCTACGTGATTAGTAGAATAGAAATATATCATAATTTTGAATTTTTTTTGTGTTTTTGAGAAAAGTCCCTAATCTTAATAATTATCGTATTTAAATTGTTGTATAGTTTTGTGTTTATTTTATTTCCTTCATTGATTTGTGAATACCCTTTTTATATGTTTTTAAATATTTTTTCATTATTGTTGACAAATTCTCATACTACTAGTGCAATATATTGCACTAATTTTGCAGTCTTGTGGAACAATAAATAAATCCATGAAATGTATACGGGGAGCAGAAGGGATAGGCAGCATGATGCAGAGAATGGCAGCGCAGTTAGCCAACAGAGGCTTGATCCGGGTAGTTGAGGGTGTTGGGACAGTGCTGAATGTTGGTCAGACCTAGAAATACTGTAGTTAGTGCAGTAGTATATGACAGTATAAGCAACCATGATATTCCTGTTTTGGAAATGGGCTTGGCGGGATGAGGGAAGAGCAAACTGCAGATAGGTTGGTGTGGCAGTATGGGAGAGGAGATAAGAAGGGGGCAGAAATCTTCCGGAGAGATAGGTTTGAAAGTGGTCTATGGAAGAAAGTGTAGGATGGCTTATGGGAAAAATTAGAAGCATAATAGAGGTTATGCTGGATAAATTTGTCTCCAATATAAGATTAAGGGCTGGGGGAAATCCACCATATTATGGACAGGAAATTAAAAAAATGAAGAGGAAGTGGAGAAATGAATGGATTACAAGAGCTAGGGAATTGATCAAACAGATGGGAAGGGAGCTTAAAAGGAAAATCAAACAGGCGAAGAATATATTTTTAGGGAATGTGATGGAAGAAGGAAAAGGCAAGGAATGGGGAAATTGTTCAGGTATCTAGGGATGACAGGAGTGTGACAAATAACAAAGAAAAAGTGGAGATGTTGCAAGTCCAGTACTTGTCAGTATTTGAGGCAAAGGAGGATTAGAATAGGGAAACTAATGGGGATTACGGACTGTTTAGTAAGTTTAAGATGGAGGGAGTGTGAGATAGAAATGGAAATACGGCAGTGGGACCAGATGGGATAGGGAAAGGAGTCTTTAAGTTTGGTGGGAGAGAGTTAGTAAAATATTTGGAGGTGTTGTTTGGCAAGCCCTTAGAGGGTAAATTGCCACAAGGTTGGAAGGAGGCGTTGGTGGTCCCATTGTACAAATAAGGGGAGGCCTAGCAGCTACAGACCAGTAAGTCTCGCATAGAGTACAGGAAAGGTAATGGAAAGACTGGTGGTTCAGTATGTGGTAAATGTTATGAACAAGAGGAATTGGTTTGCAGGAGTCCCAACATGCTTTCAGAAAAGGATACTCATGTGAGACGCTGCTGGCTGGGCTGTTAGAGGATCTGGTGCAGGCAGTTGATATGGGGAAACAGGTGGATGCCTTGAGAAGGCGTTTGATGAAGAAAGTGGATGAGCTGATACAGGACAAGTGTGTAGTGGAATGGATTGGAGACTTCCTCAGAGGCGAAGGCAAAGGGTGAAAGTGGAGGAGGGAGATGTTACGTCAGGGGTACCGCAGGGACGCGTGCTGGGCCCTTTGTGGTTTACCATAATGGTAAATGATGTGGGTTTGGGCATTAGAGAAAAAATATAATTGTTTGTGGATGATTGTGTATTGTATGCAGTGGTAGAAGGGGGTGGGAAACTTGCAGGCAGACATTAGCAAGATATGGTCATGGACTATGGAAATTAAATGTAGATAAATGTAAAAAAAAAACTAAGGTAGTGAGGTTCACAAGGAAGAAGGTGAGCAAGACATGTACAGATGGGAGGGGCAAGAGTTGGAAGAAGCAGTATAATTTAAAGTACCTAGGGATTGTATTGCAAGGAGACCTTAGATGGAAAAAACCGGTACAGAGGGTATTTGCAATGGGAAGAAGGTCTTTGGGTATGTTGGGAAGGGTGCTTACGGGAGTCAGCTGTGTGGTAAAGGAGTAGGCATATGGCACAATGATATCGCTGATGTTAAATATGCAGCAGCAGTATGGGACCCGTATATGGATGTGGAGGTCAAGAACTGGATAAGGTATAAAGAACGGCAGCAAGATAGGTGAAGGGTAAGTGGAGAAGGCAGGGCAGGATGGTGTGGATGATAGGAACTATAGGCAATCAGTGATGAAAGTAATGGGATGGTGCTCATTGAAGGACAGGAGGAGAGTTGAAAGGCTGGTCAGGATGTACAGGGTAGTGAATGTTGAGGAATGGTGGGGAAGGTTACACTGCCTCCTAACTAAGGGGTGTTGAGAGGAAGAGGAAACAGCAGTGAGGAGATTCAGAGGGTATGTAGGAGAACGTAGCAGGGTAGGCAGTCTATGTCTGTGAGGGAGTGGAATGTGTTGCAGGAGGAAGTAGCCATGATAATTTACATGAAATAACTCGGACAGCGACAGTTGGTGGTGTTTGCAGATCTTGGTTCAGTTGAACTCATTATCCAGACACTAGAGTGTTTCAACATAAATATTTTCCGCAATATTTGCAATCAAGTAGTTTATCAAGTCCATCTTCAGAGATGTATACCACCCCTAGGATTCACTTTAGATCATAGGTTGTATATATATATGTTTTCAACTTATTTTTCATTAAATTTAGATAGGTCAAACAGCCTGTATAGTTGCCGGACATCTGGCTATACAACTTGTCAAATGGTATACAACCAATAACAATAATGGATGAAAGTTATTTTGGTCAACTGAGGCCCGAACTTTCAGATCAGCCTTTGTCAACCTTATCTGCAATCTACACTTGTAAAAGAAAAATATAAAACAAAAAAATATTAACTGTACAACATACTCTATTTTAAAATTGGTTAACTTACATATTCATAAACAGAACAAAAGGATTGAAAAAAAAAAAAACAACATATTTAAGTAGTTTCTTAGAAGTTTCGGGGTTTAAAAAAAATTTTTCAGCTGTCTTAGAAGTGGGGTAAAAGGCTTGTTGGTGGAATACGAAGGGACTTTCCTCCCATTTATTATTATTCTTCAGCTCTAATAAGCTGGCAGGCGACACTGTGCTTTCTCTGCCTTGTAGGATTTACAGGAGGCCACCAGTGACTTACTGGTGGCTCCAGTATACAACAAGCACAGATCCAGCACTCTGGCGGCTCTGGGGCACGACAAGCACATATCCAGCACTCTGGCGGCTCTGGGGCACGACAAGCACAGATCCAGCACTCTGGCGGCTCTGGGGCACGACAAGCACAGATCCAGCACTCTGGCGGCTCTGGGGCACGACAAGCACATATCCAGCACTCTGGCGGCTCTGGGGCACGACAAGCACATATCCAGCACTCTGGCGGCTCTGGGGCACGACAAGCACAGATCCAGCACTCTGGCGGCTCTGGGGCACGACAAGCACAGATCCAGCACTCTGGCGGCTCTGGGGCACGACAAGCACATATCCAGCACTCTGGCGGCTCTGGGGCACGAAATAGGGGTGGAAAGGAATTTTGTTTAAATTTCTTTTTATTCCTAAAGGGTTATTCGATCCTGTTTGGTGTAGAAAAAATTAGATGTATTATTACCATACCTAATATTATAAATGGTATTAGGAAATGAATTGTGAATAATCGGTTTAGTGTTGCATTATCTATAGCGAATCCCCCTCATACTCATTGTACTAGGTCTACACCAAAAATTAGGTCTGCTGATAATATTCTTGCAATTACTGTTGCACCTCAGAAGGATATTTGTCCTCATGGAAGTATATATCCTATAAAACCTGTTATTATAACTATCAACACTTTTAGAAAGTGAAATACACGTGTTGATATTTCATTTTACTGAATAATACTTTTATAAAAATGCACCTACAACATACTACATTTCATGAAATACACAAATACAAAAATAACTAACTGCGGATATAACATTCCAACACCACTAGCAATGAATTCTTGCATGTAAATCATAACAAAAGAGAAGTCAATGGCATTCACTAGGTGGAAACGTTTCACATAACCATAATTTATGCATGCTCTAATGTAATTTTGTAATATGTAAGTCCTAGCTTTATAACTAAAAAAAATTACACATTACTTTAAGAGCATATTTTACACCATAAATGTTGTAGTAATCAAGTTTTAAATTATTATTTTTAATTCTGAGTACTATTTTCTTCCATAATCGTAGAAAAGATCACTAGCGTAATGACATACACCCTGCAACCATCATTAACTGAGACAATACTACCCTAATGATGGTGTTTACTGTTTACATGCTGTGTAGGTTGGTCAACATGTCTGTCAAAATTTACTGAAGTTATATGAAACAGAGAATAGCCAGAGTACAGGGTTTATATTCAATATGTCACCCCTGGACACACTTACTCCCAGTTGTATGCTATCCCTCTGTTCTGTAGCCTGGTCCTGCAACGCTGAAACTTACTCTACTTGGCTAGGAAGGCAATAATAACCAACAGGCATCGAAACACTGACCTGAAGAATGACCTGTTTATGATACAAGCAAAAGATTAACAAAGAACCACAAATATTTGCAAAGGAAAAAAATTATCATCTCTGAAGGCAGGCTTACCATTCTTTAATTACCCTGTGGTTGGTTTGGTGCTCAGGTTTGGTATGACAAGATTGGCTGGCCGATCATGGGCTTGCATCTGTATCCATTTTTTATGCGGCCTTTAATGTTCAATAATATTGTCAATCTGACACTTCAATATTATTCCGTCAATTTACATCAATATTTAGCAATACCTCCTTCAATTGGTATGCAACATAACACGCTCAATATAATTGATAATATTTAGCTTCAATAGCCAGCTAGTCACCACCAGGAGTGAAGTAGCAGTGGATTTTCAAAGACAGAAAGCTTACAAATATAATTCTGTGGCATGGCAAGCAAAACGTTGCATTAGTCACAAGTGTTGGGTGAAAAAATGGTTTAAAATAGTACAAAAGTATTCACATATTCAATTGCTGAAAGAAGTAATCGAAGTGAAGGAAGATTTCTAAAATAATTTTTGCATGAATGGAGAAACATACAATGAACTAACTAGATAGGAAATGAAAGTGCTTGAACAAATGAGTTGAGTTGATGATTGAGGATTGTTGTGACATTACAGTGCATGGTAGTGATTTTGGCTCAAAATATCTTGCCCTAAAATCATTTCAGAAGAAAATGTTTTTACACCAAATTTATCTTTCTCCCACAAAATTTTCAAAAGAATGTGAAACTTCTCTACACAAGTCTCAAATCGGCAAGATAGACTTGAGACTCATTGAAAAAGTCCACGTGGACTTCAGACTCATTGAAAATGTTCATGGTTAACTCGAGACTCTTTGAAAAAGTCCATGGTGGACTAAAGACTCTTTGAAAAGTCCATGAAGGACTCAAGAGACTTTGAAAAAGTCTGGGGTGGACTTGAGAGAGACTTAGGAAAAGTCCACTGCGAACTAGAGAGACTCTTTGGAAAAGTTCACAGTGTATTTGAGAGACTCTTTGGAAAAGTCCACTGTGAATTCGAGAGACTCTTTGGAAAAGTCCACTGTGGATTCGAGAGACTCTTTGGAAAATTCCACTGTGGATTCGAGAGACTCTTTGGAAAAGTCCACGTTGGATTCGAAAGACTCTTTGGAAAAGTCCACGTTGGATTCGAAAGACTCTTTGGAAAAGTCCACGTTGGATTCGAGAGACACTTTGGAAAAGTCCACGTTGGATTCGAGACACTTTAGAAAGGCCAGTGGTGAACTTGCGAGACTCTTTGGAAAGGTCAGTGATGAACTCGCAAGACTCTTTGGAAAGGTCAGTGGTGAACTCGCGAGGCTCTTTGGAAAGGTCAGTAGTGAACTCGCAAGACTCTTTGGAAAGGTCAGTGGTGAACTCGCGAGGCTCTTTGGAAAGGTCAGCAGTGAACTCGCAAGACTCTTTGGAAAGGTCAGTGGTGAACTCGCGAGGCTCTTTGGAAAGGTCAGCAGTGAACTCGCAAGACTCTTTGGAAAGGTCAGTGGTGAACTCGCGAGGCTCTTTGGAAAGGTCAGCAGTGAACTCGCAAGACTCTTTGGAAAGGTCAGTGGTGAACTCGCGAGGCTCTTTGGAAAGGTCAGCAGTGAACTCGCAAGACTCTTTGGAAAGGTCAGTGGTGAACTCGCGAGGCTCTTTGGAAAGGTCAGTAGTGAACTCGCAAGACTCTTTGGAAAGGTCAGTGGTGAACTCGCGAGGCTCTTTGGAAAGGTCAGCAGTGAACTCGCAAGACTCTTTGGAAAGGTCAGTGGTGAACTCGCGAGGCTCTTTGGAAAGGTCAGCAGTGAACTCGCAAGACTCTTTGGAAAGGTCAGTGGTGAACTCGCGAGGCTCTTTGGAAAGGTCAGCAGTGAACTCGCAAGACTCTTTGGAAAGGTCAGTGGTGAACTCGCGAGGCTCTTTGGAAAGGTCAGCAGTGAACTCGCAAGACTCTTTGGAAAGGTCAGTGGTGAACTCGCGAGGCTCTTTGGAAAGGTCAGTAGTGAACTCGCAAGACTCTTTGGAAAGGTCAGTGGTGAACTCGCGAGGCTCTTTGGAAAGGTCAGCAGTGAACTCGCAAGACTCTTTGGAAAGGTCAGTGGTGAACTCGCGAGGCTCTTTGGAAAGGTCAGCGGTGGACTCGTGAGACTCTTTGGAAAGGTCAGCGGTGAACTCGTGAGACTCTTTGGCAAGGTCAGCGTTGAACTCGTGAGACTCTTTGGCAAGGTCAGCGGTGGACTCGAGAGACTCTTTGGAAAAGTCCACGGTGGACTCGAGGGACTCTTTGGAAAAGTCCACGGTGGACTCGAGGGACTCTTTGGAAAAGTTCACGGTGGACTCGAGGGACTCTTTGGAAAAGTCCACGGTGGACTCGAGGGATTCTTTGGAAAAGTCCACGGTGTATTCTAGTCCAGCTTTGGAAAAGTCCACGGTGGATTCTAGTCACTCTTTGGAAAAGTCCACGGTGGATTCTAGTCACTCTTTGGAAAAGTCCACGGTGGATTCTAGTCACTCTTTGGAAAAGTCCACGGTGGATTCTAGTCACTCTTTGGAAAAGTCCACGGTGGATTCTAGTCACTCTTTGGAAAAGTCCACGGTGGATTCTAGTCACTCTTTGGAAAAGTCCACGGTGGATTCTAGTCACTCTTTGGAAAAGTCCACGGTGGATTCTAGTCACTCTTTGGAAAAGTCCACGGTGGATTCTAGTCACTCTTTGGAAAAGTCCACGGTAGACTCTGGCTACTCTTTGGAAAAGTCGACGGTGAACTTGATACCCCTTGTAAAAGTTCCCAAATCCTGAAGGCAAACTTAATGCTCAGAGTCATGCCTCAGTGGATCACGAGGGACAGCAGCCATGTTTGTTTACATTGATTACTCCAACCACCATAATTATTTACATTATGGACTCTGATCTCCATGTTGGATTTCTGTGTCCTTGACCATGACCTCATGTGATCTTACACCGAAAAATTAAGCAAATTCACAAAAATTTGTTAAAAAATTGTAAAAATCTGGGAAAAATTGCATTATGAACATGATCTCCACGTTGGATTTCTGTGACCTTGATCCTAGGTGACAGAGAACCCACATGGTCAGATGATGTGGGACTGTCAGCCGACGCATGTGGTGGCTTTGAAAGCGGGTGCGTTCCTCAATCCACAAGTGATGATGACACTGATGGCCACTTGTGCGGGGTTGTGCTGACCTTAGGAACGGTGCTCTACATGGGGCTGCTGCTGTAATACAGCACAACGAACGGTCGCAAGGGGTACACGAGGTGTGACTTGCATCAGATGTCCCTCTGAAAATTATTATTAAGATAGTTTATTTTCAAACGCATGTCTACACAGGTCTCTGCCGGTTTAATTTCTTTGTAAACCATGAGCCATTTGTTTGCAATATTCCGCTTGTGCTTATTCACATACAAAAAGTTAGCTAGATTCCACAGTTTAGGTAAAGTTTCATATAGTTCGATGAGTGAGCACAGATGAGCATAATTTTTCTTTCACACTGTGATACAATGTTGTGATTGTTGCCCAGTGAGTCTTCACTTGCATAACCTTTTATCTTGGCAGCACTGAACATACTGATGAGTGATGTCATATTGTTATGAACACCCTCACATGGTCAATTTTACTGTCAATATTCCTGTACAAAACAATGCTGAGTGCTGCGCCACCTTGGTGACATCAAATGCTTGGCTGGGTTGGCCATGAAGTATACCCAGCCAGGTGCAAGAGTGGCACATTGCTGTGCAATATCCTGCAGATAGGTGGAGTTGACCAAACCCCCACAACTCCCATGAAAAGGCAAGTCCTTTCACAACACTGTGTGCTTTGCTTATATTCGTTATAACTATTTATTTCTTGTTCATTTTGTATTGTTTCTATACATTTAAATATTTTCTCTAATACTCAATTTTAAATTTCAATTAGGTATGTTTGTCATTATCATATAAAAAGTTTATTGTAGAGAAGTTAAAGGCTCCTGCCTACCTGGAGCTTGTTTGAGGCGGACAGGCGCAGGAGGGATAAGGGTGACAATACCGGGTGCATCAAGTAAGCCATTGCCACTAAGCGCAGGGCTCTGAACTGGCGTGCAGTGTTCTCGCCGCACTGAAGGTACCTTTGGGACTTTCAGCGGTGACAATATTATTTTATTGGTGGAAAGTCTGTAGGAAGGTTCAATGCAGGGCCCTGGAGTAGTTTTGTGATGCGTATGTTTTGACATAAACGTTTTGAAAAAGCAGTTTTTAGCAATTTTGGAGTACTCAAAAATGATGTTTCTAATGTGTGACGTGGTGAAAGCCTTCAACAGCCCTCATATGAAGTATGTGTTCTTTTTGTGGATCAGCACATTGGATGCACATTTAATAGTTTCGCAAAAAAAACATGTTTTACTAGTACTCTGTAAAGCAGTTCCAGCGCCAGGTAGGTGGGAGCCTTAAAGGATTCTACAAGACATTCTCTTTTTAACATTCACAACTATACACATTAATTTTTTTGGTATAAGTTTCATTCAAATGTTGCTTTTATTTCGGGAAATTTAATCCATTATGTTAAGAGAATGTGAAATTAGATGTGGTACAGTATTAATATTTTATAATTTTAACATTTAAGTAGTTGTGGGGCTAAGGAACTTCTCTAAAAAGAAAGTTATGGAAGTTGTGTAAAGGGTTACAGATATTGCTTGTTTATTCTCCAGAGGGGTAAATACGAATTCTTGTTATATTAGAAGAAACTCAATAGTGGGGGAGGTATAAATTTCAAGGAATATTTTAGATAAATTAGATAGGGAGTGAGGGGATGTTAAACATTGCTAACGAGAGATTTTTGTAGCCCTCCACGCAACAGAATTGCTTATTGGCATAAACTCAAACATTCCTATTTCAGGATAACACAGCAGCATCTGCACTTCAGCTATCACCTCCAATTTTTTTTTTTTTTTTTTTTTGTAAAAGCAATTAAATTACTGGCCAAATTTAATCAGCCAAAAACAAGAAGTTTATGATAATTTTCATAAGTGTTTAGCATAAACATAGGGTAAAACATAGATTCTAGGCATAAACCTAGAATTTTAAAAATGTTAAATTTAAAGTTTGGGTATTATTTTGCACATTTATGGCAGTAATGCCAAAAGTAACATCTGTCTACAGTGGTAGGGTACCCGGTCTGAGCTCATGAATTGAGTTATGTTGAACATTGGATTTGAACCACCACCAATCCAGCTGTGTCACCATTTGAGGTGATACTTCAGTATGCATAACCCTCAGGACATGACATGAAATTTCAATTCTGAAGACACTGAGACTAGAACCTTAGGTTGCCACTAATTCATAGTGTTACAATATGCCAGAGGGGTGTATTCAAACTCGTGAGGTATGAAGGTCTTAATAAAATTAAAGACTGAATTTAATTTTTAACTTATTAAATTATTATTTATTTATTACTAAATTAATATTATCATAACATTAACCTATCCATCTCCACTATTACTCTTGTTATTTTAAGTGGATGCATTATTTAATGTCTATCTCAATTCTAATAATTAAACATCTTAACAATGACTGTATATTGGTTACAGTCACTTAATTCAGTCATTATTTAAACGTACTCAATCTGTCTATTGCCATCATTCAAAATGTCTTACACTGACACATCCTGTTTAGTAGTCCTGCCTGTCAGTCTTTCTCTCCACTGTACTGATGCTCACAATCCACAGTTCACTCCCGCTGGACACTCAGTCAGTTGATGCTAGCACATCTGGCGCTTAAGGTCGCACTATCCTCCAAACTCTAAGCAGTTAGCTCGGAGGCCCGTTGCAGCTTAAGTAGTCTCGTTGGCCTGATCTAGAAGATTCCCTGCACCTCGAGTATTCCTGAGAGAGGCAAGGGCGATGACCAGAACATTCTTTCAAAGATAACCCTAAAATTTAAATCCGCTGAAGGTCAGGTGTGCAGGAGTCTCGATAGGCTTATCTGGCACACACGGTAGATCACCTTTGCAAATTTCTGCGCATTACTCGTATTACCACTATTTCCTTGGCACACTGTTTCTCTCTCTCAAACATGATGGGGCAAGGGAAGCGATGCGGACCAGCAACATGTAGCAATATTCACGATTCTGAAAATACCTTACCAGTCGCAGAGTGCGCTAATGTGCTGAAATAGAGACATTCTGAGGTCATGGATCTTTAGATTAATTATTAGGTGTAGACAGTAATTTATGTTACATAAATGAAAATGACAACTTTGGTGCAGGCATAATTCCTCTATAAATTAATTTTCTATGTTTAATACAACAAAAATTACAAATATCCAGTGTTTACTTGCGCAATGAAAAGTTTTTTTAATTTCTTTCTTTAAAAATTGGAAAATAAACTTACAATTGAATGCAGTGAATTAATTATCTTCTATATTTAGATTTTACAAATTTATTCAAACAGAAATATAGTAGTTATATTCTGTTAATCACTTACTTCATTAGGCGTATGTGGTTTTTGCATTCGTAGGAAGTGAATACATTAATGAATGATTAATGCATTGTAATGTTTACTTTTACTAACGAAATATCTGTGTGTATTTTACTCAGGAATACCAGATGATAGGCAACAACAAACAGAACATCCCCCATATAATCTGTTAAGTCAAGGTTTTCCCCATTTTCTAGTAGCCAGCCTCAAATATTTGGTCGCTGATGGTGACCTGGTGACTGGAAATTTTGTGCCATGCCTTAGGACACCTTAAAATTTTAGATGATTCACACGTGTCCAGTCTAAATTTAAAATTCACTGATTTGTTACGAGAGAAAAAAAAAAACGACCGTTATCAGCCCGCAGATTTTCAGTGTAATCAGCCAGATCTGACCAATTAAAAAGTTAATTTAGAATTTTTCAGCAAACTGCAGGTTTTTACCTAGCATTCAGGAATTAAGTGCAGTGTATTTTAACAAATAAGTTGTTCTTTCACCACTAGCTTGGGCTACTGTTAAATGTATTTGGCAGTCACAAAGTATGCATGTATTAAGTATTTATAAAACTTCATTGTGCATAAATGTAATAAGAGTCTTTAAATTGCCTGATATTAGTAATAATTATAATAGCTGTTTTAATTGTTATTACATAGTGTGGCAGCAGTGTAAATAAATTTTTACTGTAAATAAATAATCCACATCTCGTAATACTTATGACAGCCAAACAATAAGAGATTCAGAAAATCCATTAAATTATTTTCTTTACCCTGTCGGTCACATTTGAAAGATAAACTGAAATGTTTATCACACATAAAGGGGAAGTCAGGATTATAATAATAGCAACCCTGTAACATGACATCAGGGAGTGGTAGGGTTGCTTGCACGTGTAGTCGTAAGGAGTCAGCAAGGGAACATTGTACAGAATTGGAGAGCTTCACACCTGTGTAGTAATGAGCAGTGCAAACACTTTCTGGAATAAGAGAACTACTCTTTCAAGCGCAGTTAATATATTACAGTGTGTTGTTTGCGTTACTGAATAAACAGTAAGCCTTCTCTTTGCAGATATGTATTACTTGTGCTTACTGGTTTGCCTACACAAGTGGTACAAAGTGCAAGTTGTTTAGTCATAGTTTGTGAAATGGCAGTACATATGTATGGCAGCTACAAGAAGGCAAAGAAATTTGACTATCAGTTCTGTTATGTGGAAAGTTGAAAGGAGAAACTCGAGCGATAAGTAGAATGTATCCAATGTTAGATGACTCTGTAGTATGTGGGTTTCTTGTACTGTACAATGACAGTATTCATGAACAATTAGCAGGGAATTCCTAAAATGACTTTATATACTCTACTGTACTGGACTGTAAAATTATCAATATCTCTGTTGTATAACAGAGCTGCAAATAAGTCTCTATGAGACAAACTAGAGGTTCCTTCACCCCCACCAGCCACTTCCACGTCCTATAAAATCGTATGTGGTGTAAAATCTACGTTCAAATTCAATTAAATGTGTCTTAAGGCTCTTAATTCACATTGTATTTTTTAAAGTAGTCTCATTAATAAAACTTGCAAATAATTTAATGATAATCAAAGAAATTGAAATGCCTATTTATTCTGTGTGCAACTCCCCCCCCCCNGTAGCTCACTGCATAATATAGTACAGCTCACGTTCACTAATGTGTTAATGTAATACCAAACCAACTTACATTTTGATACCTCAGTAAAACAGTGTTAAAACTTAAAATATCTGATTTTTAAATTAATTGCAATATGCAGTACAGAAATTGATAACGTGTAAAAGTTTTACTACTTAAATACTGATGCTTATACTTTTGCATGGGATAATGGGGCATAAGAATGTGCTGGAGTAAGGCATTGTGTTAACACAACACTGTTCCTTCTGAAAAACTACATATTTTGAGTTGTAACACCATTGTACTGAGGTATCAATGCGATTCTCCTGTTAGCCCAGCACTGCTGTTTAACTACTAAAACACAAAGCACATATATATATTTTTAGCACTTTCACAAAACCCAGTAGGATTTAGCTTATATTGCATTAGAATTTTTTTCCACTTTATTTCTTTCATCTACTGCCCTATTTTTTGTTTGAATATAATAGTCTTTTGGGCGTTAACTGCATCAGAGTCTTTGGAATTACCATCAGGGCAGTAGTTACCTAATGAGGATCTATGGAGCATTCCTGCCTGTGTACACCTGTGTTTTGGATTTGGGCGTTTCCTTATTGGCTGTCATTCCTCTGCCACACCACCCTCTAAACATTTGCAGTGGAACCCTTTGACTAAAAAACTGCGCAGGCTACAAGCTATATCTTCCTAATCAGCTTAAGAATTTTACTACATAGTTGGGTGGAATGCTAATTAGAGCAGTGTTTTTGTGTTCCAAAAATCTTTCAAATTTATGCACCAAATTTCACCAAACTCTTTATACTTGTAGTACTTTTTAAGGACACCCAACTTTTATACATTTTAACCATGGTGGATGCCTACTTTCAAAATGGTGCCCATATAAATATTTTAGGTTGTATACCATATCTACCACGCCACTAAACACACATGAATAAATTAATTATGCTGGGCTGTAATACTGTGAGCATTTAATAAAGTGTTTCACAGCCTCTTTAGTTTGCTATACCACCTTAAAATAATGGTTTTTACATTGTATGTCTTGAAATACTGAACCAATTATTGCCAGTTTATCATGGAAGTTGTGCCACCATACTCACATATGATTTTGTATATCAGGTTCTTATTTTCAAAATGGTGACCTTATGAATATTAGGTCAGTGTGCCATATCTGCAGAAAACAAAATTTATTTCAACCAAAATTTGTAGGCTGGCAGCACCTAGGTGACCATTAAATCCACACACTGATAGTTTTTGGTTTGCAATTTGATTAGATAGCACCATCTGAAGTATTTTAATTTAGTGTAATACTTCAGAAACTATAGGAAGGAATCTCAACTTAACATAACATTATTACTATTATAGACAGCATGGGGCAAGTAATTTTAGGTGGATAAACTACGTATTTTACAAATGCCTTCATCACAGTTTGTTAAATATTGTATTTATGGAACAATTAAACATATTTGAAGCCAACTTGACGTGTTGACTGTTCAAACTGTGAGCACTAATTACAATATATTATTGATAACCTTTTTAATTTGCTAATGTGAAAGATGTATAAAATTTAAGCTTAAATGCCATATCTCAGTAATTTCTGTTAGTACACCCACCACATTTTCCATGCAAAGTGTAGTACAGAAAGCCATCAAAAATGTTCATAATCTAGTATTTAATTTCCAGAATGGCAGTATTACTCTTGTAGTGTTATATACCACATCTCAGGATAACACTAAACTGATTTAACACTGTTGTAGTCTGCTGAAATGCCAACTGTGTGCAGTAAATTTGCTAAGTAATAACTTCAGTGATTAGCCATATTAGAAGGTAATACAATAAAAAAAGGTTGTTATAGTTTAACATAATATCTCGGGCACTATACCAATTTCTGTTCATACATTAGTTTCGTGTTTTAAAATTTACATATAGGAAAACTATGCACCTCGTATAATTAAAGGTGGTGCTGCTTGAATGTTATCGTAAAGTCTGGCTCAGCTTAGCCATATATTTATAAAAAAAACCTTAATTTTGAGTGATTTTGAGGCAGCGTTAACCATAGTATTGTCTAGGAATCTTTGCATGTATGAACAAAACTCATTCTTCCTCTTGTTCATGAACAGTCTTAAGGAGTTTTTGAGCACAGTTGTGTCAGTACACAGTTTGCCCTCAGCCCAGCACTCGCAGTTACTGCCCCAATCTACCTTCATGTACACTATACGCACCACTTATTCCCATGGAGAGTATTGGTTTCAGTAATGTGAACTTTCAGGACACTGAGATAAATCGAGTCATCACCAACAAAGGGGTTGTTTTATGCTGTGACATGTTACCTCTTGACATGAGCCTCATGTAAGACACTAACAAGGGTAATACTGTGGCACAGTTTGATATATTTGTGATATGTGTAACTTGCATGTAGCCTCCACACTTGACCAGTAAATTGATCACAAGTTACATAGTACACCATGACAAAATTGTGACCTTATATTATTGAATAAACTGAAACTTACTATAGTAATGTACTAACACAGGAGTAAATGAAATAAATATTTTTGGATTGCTGAAAGTTTTTTTGGTATCGCTGTAACATCTAATATATTTTCAGCCACTCTCATCTGAAAGTGTTACTAAGAACAGCTCAGGAAAGGTCAGTTCCCCACTTGAGGTAAAAGCTGCCCCAACAAAGCCCAAAGATTTATGGTGGGTGAAGAATTCTTCCAAGAGATTTGGTGAAACCAGCCGGCCTGAGCCAAAGGATGCTGGCAATTACATCTCATCAAAGAGTCCTGCCTGTTCAGATGTTGCTTCTTCCTTGGCTGAATTCCTGCAGAAAGAAAAGATGTGCAAGGTAACATCACCTGTTAATTGAGTTTGCTGGGTTCAGCCTGAATGGGCTTATAACGTGAGGTAAACTAAAGTTGTTTATAAAATTTGGATAACTTAAAGGCTCTTACCTGGTTTGAAAGCAGTGAGAATTTGGTATAGGGAAATACATGTTCATGAAATTTGATTTTTTGAAGCAATTTTTGAAGATATTAACTTGAAACAAAAACCTTAGTGTGAGAAATTATACTCTCAAGCTCTTTATTGCTGCATTTATAACATGTTTCTCAGTAATTTTTTATTTAATTATTAAATTATCTGACTTTTCCAGAAAACAGGCTATACATTAATGTTACAAAAGGCTTCAACAGCAAAGTAGCACATATTTTTCTGCTCCAAAAAGTCCCTTATGGTATATATCTTTAACAGAAATGCCAAAAAACTGAATTTTCATTAACATATATTTCCCAATAGCAAATTCTCACTTCTTTCAAAGCAGGCAACAGCCTTAACCCTGCAAGAAGTAGGCCTAGAAGTTAGTGGGCACTGGTATTTTTCCTACCAATGTTTGTTCTATCAGTTTATAGGCCTTTTTTTTTAACAAAAATTTCAACTTGATGAAAGGTTAGCAGTAAACAGTGGTCTAAGAAAAAAACATCCCAGAAACCAAATAAAATTTTTTTGAAGATTTTAAGTGCACTGTGGATATGGTATGATGGTCAAATCACCCTGTGACATTTCATTTGAAACTGTTAGTGTAGTTAGTAATTCAGCACTCTGTAACTTTGTAACTTATGTTACCAAACAAAATTTTACTAAAATAGTTATTGCATTATTTCATAGCACAAATTGTTTTACTAGTATTCACATACACACACATTGTATTTATGTATAATTTAGTATTGGTTTTTTGTTTTGAATAATTGGTTGTAAACATTTCTTTTGGGTCCTTTTCATTGTAAAGAAGTTTGTTTTTTGAAGTTTTGTTCTTCAGGTAAATCTGAAGGAGAAAAAATGTGTGTTGAAAACTGTGTAAAAAATATTTTAAGTACAGAGACTGATAATAGCATTAGCAAAGGTAATCTAAACGTAGTGGAGATAACTTTCCTTCATGGACCTTTGCTTTTGTACTACCATTTGATCATATTGTACTATTCCAGTTTCCATCCAGACCAACTTGTTAACTTGTCTTCGCTCCACATTTTGTCTACTGTTCACCCTGGCCCTTTCTTTTCCCTCCTCTTCACCCTGCCACCATTTTCCCTCCTTCACCCTGCCTCCGTTTTCCCTCCTCTTCATCCTTCCTCCGTTTTCCCTCCTCTTCATCCTTCCTCCGTTTTCCCTCCTCTTCACCCTGCCCCCACTTTCTCTCCTCTTCACCCTGCCCCTCATTTACCTCCTCTTCACCCTGCCCCCCATTTACCTCCTACTCCCTGCCCCCCTTTTCCCTTGTACTTCGTCTCCCTATTTAGTTTTTCAAAACCCCTTTTCTCCATGCTCTCTAACACCCTTATTCCTTTTTTTAAATCCCTTTTCCCCTATGCTCTTTGCCCCCTTTACCACACCTGCTCTTTGCCCCCTTTACCACACCTGCTCTTTGCCCCCTTTACCACACCTGCTTTTTGCCCCCTTTACCACACCTGCTCTTTGCCCCCTTTACCACACCTGCTCTTTGCCCCCCTTTACCACACCTGCTCTTTGCCCCCTTTACCACACCTGCTCTTTGCCCCCTTTACCCCTCTCTCTGCCCTTTGCCACCTTTAACCCCTCCTTTGGCGCTTTGCCAGCTTTACCCCCTCCCTCAGCTCTTCACCACCTTTACCCTGCTTCATCAGCTCTTCATCACCTTTGCCTCCCTCCCTCAGCTCTTCACTGCTATTACCCCCTTCCCTCACCTCTTCACATTTATCCCCCTCCCTCAGCTCTATGCCACCTTTACCCCCTTCCCTCAGCTCTACACCACTGTTACCCCCTTCCCATAGCTCTTCACTGCCTTCATACAGCCCTGCTCTCAAGATCTCTTTAACAGCCGCCCAAATATCTCTTTATAGCCCCTCAGCTCTTCCCCACCTTTACCACCCCTTCAGCTCTCTGCCACCTTTACCACCTCCTCGGCTCCCTGCCACCTTTACCACCTCCTCGGCTCCCTGCCACCTTTACCACCCCTTCGGCTCTCTGCCACCTTTACCGCACCTCAGCTCTTATCCACCTTTACCGCACCTCAGCTCTTATCCACCTTTACCGCACCTCAGCTCTTATCCACCTTTACCGCACCTCAGCTCTTAGCCACCTTTACCGCACCTCAGCTCTTAGCCACCTTTACCGCACCTCAGCTCTTAGCCACCTTTACCGCACCTCAGCTCTT
>NQII01002273.1:0-49581 GCA_002778355.1 Clitarchus hookeri | reverse complement strand
TTTTCACTTCCCCAGAACCCTCATCACCCTTCTTCTCTTCCTCAAAATCCTCGTTCCCCCTTTTTACACTTCCTCAGAATCCTCATTTCCCCCCCTTTTACTTCCTCAGAATCCTTGTTTTCCCCCCTTTTACTTTCTCGGAATCCTTGTTTTCCCCCCTTTCACTTCCTCCAAAGCCTCGTTTTCCCCTTTCACTCCCACTGAACCCTCTTTTTACCCCTGCTTTCAAACATTATTTTCCTGGCTCTTCTTTCTTTCCTCTTTTTAAAATTCTTTTGCCTATTTGCTTTCTTTTTCCTTCCTTTCTTCCTTTTTCCCCCTTTTATCCCATGTTTTTTCACCCTCTCCTCGTCTTCCTCCTCTCCCTTTTTCCTAATTTTTCCTTTCCTTCCAAACATAACTTGCAGTTTATTAACAACTGAGTGAATAATGAGTAAAAAAAATTATTTGGACGCCTTACTACTACTATGTTGCCTGATATATTCTGCCTTTAGGCATGTAGGTGACCTTGTGAACTTATGTCTTTAAGGTGCCACCTTCTGATCTGGAAATGATTTTGGTTCAAATCCCAGGCAAACAATGTATGAATGTGTTCCCATTTTTTTTACATTGTAAGTTTTTTGTGGAAGCTACCCCTGATTTGCTTTTTGGTACAAAATTTGAGCACAATGAAATTACTAGGGGAGGTTGGGGTAAGTAGGGACACTTTTCAAATTGTTTGACTTTGATGCCTCCTTACATGAAAACCATGAATGTTAGCAAGTTAATTTATTTTTGGTTTTGTGCTAAAGTTCTTTTTTAAAACATTTTGATTAGCTATGTATGTATTGTCACATTAAAATGTAGTACAGTTTTTTTTAAAGTTTGTAATGTTCCTACTTACCTTAGACATTTGGGGTAATAGGAGGAACACCATCTGTATTTCTCATAAGGAAACAAGAGAAAGTGTCTGGAGTAATCAGGAATTATACACAGGTCTGTTGTCTACAAAACATGTCTTTCTCCCCAGATTTGTTACATATTCTTGCACTAAATCAAACAGTTCAATTTTGTCAACTGGGAAACCCCACTCACTTTTTGCTATTATTGGTGCTTCGATAAGACCTACATCACGTGGTAAGTTACAGGGTCTTCCTGCGAGTTGTGAAAAAGGTATAACATGGATATCATGAACTCTTCTGAAAATCACTGTTTTGAGAAAGTTGTAATTCAAGTATGCTTGATGGTATGAAAGTCTTTTGTCCTTTACCTCTTGCACTTCTTTCTCAAGATCTACAATGTTCCAACTTAGAGGTGGTTTCTTCTTGATATAATTTCTTGCCATTTTTATTGTCCATACACCTACAATTTACAGTCTCTACTTAAAAGTTCTTTGTCACAATCTGCTCTGGAACAGGANGTTCTTTGTCACAATCTGCTCTGGAACAGGAAGGAGATTGAAACAGGATCAGATAGCGGTACAGGGCCTGCTATATTCACATGCAAAAAAGTAAATAGAAATAATTGGGATGAACTANGAAGGAGATTGAAACAGGATCAGATAGCGGTACAGGGCCTGCTATATTCACATGCAAAAAAGTAAATAGAAATAATTTGGATGAACTACTGCATAGCATTTTTCTGCATAGTCATGTTACATCTCAAAATTTAAACTTCTTTATTTTGTGTTGCTCTGAGTGATGTCTTGGATATCATCAGATCAGTTCTTTTTCTATTTCTTAGTCGCACTGACTTTTGGGCAAGTTAGGTATTCTAACATTTGGGCCAACTGGTTGCGCACACTGACTTTCTGTTTCAGATTTACAGTGCTACCTGTGCTGATATTAGTGTTTGTTACTTTTGTTAAAACTAGCTGAAGATCATTATCATTTGCTGGGACACCATATGAAAACCTTGTTTTTGTGAATTTTGTGAGCAGCTGAAAGTAATTGCTATGGTGATTGTGTAGGAGCAGAACGGTAGCAAAGGCATGACCCCAGCCAGTGGTGGGGGAGACCTAACAGATGATGACCTCAGCAGCATAAAGGAACAGCCGAGTGTTGGTGAGTAGAATTTACATGCATATGCACATGCGCACACATACATAAGATGCTACCAATTATCTTGTAGCACATTCACTATGGGGCTCCTTGGGGCCAGTTGTGAGTGTAGTAACAACTGGACTGGGACAGACATCAGTATTTTAATTTTTATTTTTGCACCCATATTAGCTGTATGTTATTAATTTTTTATTCTTCTTAGTTTATTTTGACTTTTTTTTTTAAGTGCTTTGATCTAACAACTGTTTTAGAGTGAAAATTTGTTGTGCCTTAATATTTATGTAAATTTTGGTTAGTTTTTGTCCTTACATTTACCACAAGATGATCCTTTGTTTCGGCCAAACCAAATGCAAAGTTTTATTTTTATTAATAATCTCTAGATGCTAAACTTGGCTGTGCCATCATAGCCAACCACAGCAATGAGGTTTGAATGGTCCAATAACGGTAAGTGTTCTGGTGTGTCCACTTGAGGACTTACCATTTTGTTGTCTGCAAAACGAAGGTGGCTATCCCTGTTATTTTCATTACGAGTGAAGGTATTAATTAGTGTCTGCTCTTAGGTTGAAAATCCCAGTAACATAAAACCGTGTTCCCGATAATTGCAGTTAAATATAACTTCGTTTACAATATTTTGCAAAATACATTTTAAAATCTCAGTTGTTAAAGGCTTATTTCCCTAAATATTTAGTTCAGGTATGGAACTCATAGCATGGCATGAGAAAGTGATGTTAAAATAATGTTTTTGAAGAAATGTGCTAGGAAAAATACTCGAGAATGAATGAGGGAGCCATTTCTTATGTGCAAGTACATCAAATTACAGGTCCATGTCTAAAAGCTGTTAACAATGAGCAAACATAATTTCATGTAATACTGTGATAAATATATGTGTAAAATGTGTCTGTTTGTAGGTATATTTATAACAAACAAAACATAATATTTTTTAATTTTAATACGCTTTGTACTTTTTAACTTTTCAAATCTGTTTACAAAAATAAAAGCTTCTAAAAATGTATTTCTGATAGTCTATGAAATGTTAAATTAAGTACTTTATTTGAAATAATATTACTAGCTCTTAAGCTCAGATAGATAGCTAATAAAACTAAAGTACAGAAATTGTAATGGTGCAGTTAATACTGTTTTTATAGGAACATTTATTTAATTTTCTTTTCATTTTTGCGATGGAATGTANATTGTAATGGTGCAGTTAATACTGTTTTTATAGGAACATTTATTTAATTTTCTTTTCATTTTTGCGATGGAATGTACTCACTTTTCAGTATTTCAGTATTTCATGAATTTAGTTTTTTCTAAAGTTATATTTGAAGTTGCATCAGGGTTCAGTGATAAGGGCCGTTAGGATGTTCGCTGGTGTTAGTTCTTTTTGAGTACATTCTGGAAAAACAGTTGTTTGTTATTTCGGCGCAGTTTGGCTCGCATGGGAAAGTGTTTGTGATGGGGTTCGCTACCAGTGTCCGAAGGGACTAATTGTACCATACAAAACTTTTTTTAGGTAGCGATCAGCAGGAGGCGTGATAAGAGTATTGCTGCACAATGTCCTTATTTGAGTATGTTTATGGTACAGTGCATGTAAGGGGTAGAGGTGGAGTGCCGTGGAGTTATTAGCAGTGAATGCCCACTCCCACCTCTCACTTTCCAGCTCTTACTTCACACTTCTCAGTTGCTGCGATTGCCACGACTACCACGTAACTTGAATTATTAACGGTTTCTGCTACGCTGTTCTTGTAATCCACCTGGCTTGTATCGCAAACTGTTTTGTGTGTCGTGTGCGAGCTCCGTTAGCTTCAATAAATCTCGCAGAAATATTTTCAACGCTTAATTTATTTTATATATATATATGGTACTGTTATTCACATTTAATGCTTCTGAGTGAGTGAACCGAGCCAAGTTTCAGTTGTCAGATGTTTCTGATGGCTACAACATTACAAAAAGTCTTTCATATCTTTATATAAATGAAGTTTATAAAGTTATTGTACCCATATTCACACTCGTAACTTGGTTGGAAAATGTATTTTACAATACTTTATAATAATAACTATATCATTGTACATTAAAATATCCATTAATGGGTTTTATAATTAAAAAAACCTAGATATCAGATATCAGAAAGTTGTGCAAATGCCACACCAATGTGCACGGAATTGCCCGTTACAAGTATGTAATAATTTCAAAGGCTTTGGGAATATTAAGTCTTGACATTTTTTTACTAAAAGGCTTAAATCTCTAACTTCTATGCCAACCAGATATTCCAATTTAATAAAATTGTCTTTAACACTGATCTTAACCAATTAACTTACCACATCTTCTGTGTGAATAATGGTGAATAAACTACATTATTTTCTATCTCAAGTCTCATACCTCAACATAGAACATTCCACTGTGCTGGTAAGCGTGATGAGTTATTCTTACACAATACATTGTATACTACCCTTATGCAGATTTTGTAGATTGTGTTGAAGTGAATTTTAATCTGACAAATTTATATTCTTAGGACAAGTAGTCAGTTGTTATATTTTCTAGTTAGTTGAAAGAATTTTCTGAACTATGCTAATATTTTTATAAAATTTGTCTTCTTGAAAATGTTGCAGGAATTAGTCTCACGTTAATTTTTAAATTACTTGTGTAAAAGTGGTTAATAACGATATTTATGTTTGTTGTGTTGGTTGTATCATCTTTCTTAATTAATTGTGTGACCAAAGCCCATTTGAGTTGGTCAGGAACTATGCCATCATTAAAAACAGTGTTGCTGATATGACGTACTGGAGCACTGCTGAGTTCAGAACAGCGTTGCAGATATGACTTACGCTGAGTTCAGAAGCACACTGCTTTATTTACAGACTACGCCATCATAGCCACTAGATAATTTTGATTTTTGACAATTTATGGTTTTCTCAATTTCGCTTACAAACATGTGATAAGGGGTATACTGTTTACAGTCATTTTGAGGTTTGGTTCATGCTATTATTAAAATAAGTTTTATTAGTGTGTCTACAGTGTTTAAGTGTATGATTTGAATGTATTGGCCATTATCTGTACTAACTCCAACTTCCATCTCAATTCTTATGATTGGATCTAATGTTTTACCCAGTTCATTTTTAATGTATATTCAAAGTACTTTTAATTTGATTATATTTCTTTTTTGCTGCTTTTATTGCCTTTATTATATCTAAAATAGTTTTTGTACTTAGTAATTGTGTGAAGATTGTTTCTGGTTTTGGAAGTCTTGTATAATTCCTTTTTATTGTCACTTGGAAGTTTTTATTTCTTTTGTCAGTTACAAAAGGTTTCTGCCCCCTTATTGACAAGAATTTGCTTCGATGAGAAACAATGTTGGCAAAGAACAATAGTAATCACTGTATAACTCTACTGAGAGTAATAATAAATTCAACTCATATTTTAATGCTTTTTCGCCTTCATTATGAAAACTATGGTTAAAATTTTGTACTCTTTCAGAGAACTCCTCCCTCCAATTTTAAGTTAAATCTTTGATTGTTTATATCCTGTCTTAAGATTGCTGAAACTTGTGCATCATGGTCTGACAACTTATTTAGTTCTGGCAGACATCCCTTGTTGCAGCTAAATAACGACCAATAAAAAAGTAATAAATGGCTGTTTGTGTGATTCTTGTGTTCTAGTAGCAAAATTAATTATTATTTTCAAGCTCAAATGTTTTAGAAGGTTTTCTAAACTGGCTTTATCACAAACCTCTTTTTAAGTAAACTGGGTTCGATTCACAGCGGGGTCACTTCCGGATTTTTGCATGTGGGAGTCTTGCCTGATGATGCTGCTGGTCGGCGGGTTTCCTCTGGGATCCCCTGTTTCCCCTGCCCTTGCATTCCGGCACTGATCCATTCTCACCTCATTTCACCCTCATCGGCTCTCAAGTCCTCGTTAAGAGCCGCCCAAATCTCTCCGCTCCACTCTTTTTATGTCCTCAACATTTAATCTCCACATAATGTGATTTCTACATTAAAGTTGTGGATAAAGAAAGAAAATTTTTTTTCTGGATGATTATAAATGTACTAAAAATTATATATAGAACTTTGTGTATGCTCAAAATGATACATTTTCTCTTCCTTTTACCTTTACCTGAAATTTAAGTTAAGGTTGCTACTTGGCAGCGGAGAGAGTAACTAGCAACTAAAATTTTAATACAAGCTTCTGTTGAATGAATGTGTAAGTCACTACAAAGATTGCTCAGACACAGACAATTCATGAGTTTTTTTTAAAATTTAATAATGTCTTGATGATATATATATAATTTACGTATATGATACTCGTATTTGGTGTGATATTTTTTGATGATGAGTTCAGAGTTGAAGTAAACATGTTTTTGTAGCTGGTTACAATTTAATTTTTAGATTATGAATCTGACACTTAGTTTGTTCTAATGTTTATTCAGCTTATTGTGGCATGAACAAGAAATTATTATCCATAAGTTTCTCTGCTCTGTTACCCCCTCCAAAAAACAGTGTGTCCATATGTAACACTTGTATTTAAAAAAAATTATTTTTACTTGTTAAATTGAAGCCCTAATGCTTTTAGAAAAAGGAAAAGAAGGCCAGGGAAGGTTGATGTTTGGAAAATTATTTGTTCAATTAGAGCATTAATATGAATACACTTGTGGGCTTAGAGCAAGAACTTTAGTTTAGCCATTATTTTGGATGTTTACTTTATTAAAATTAGTCAAATTGAGAACTCCCAGAGCTGTGGTTTTGGAGGAAGGTGATTGACACTGTTGTCTAAAGGACCAATTTACTACTGAAGTAAACACAGGGCGATTGGAGTTCAAAAAACAATCTAGTTTTATTATTCCTTGAACAAGTTATAATTCACTCACGAGCTCTCGAGACAACTCNGAAGCCCGGGGTCGTGGGACCTCGGCGTATCTTGGGGCAGCTGCCCAGTGTAGCTGTGTTCGTGCCCTGGTGGCTTCCGTTGCCTCCGGATGCCGTCTGCACGTGCAGAAAACTTGGGTGGCCCGTCTTTGCAGCTGTGAGGCGCGGGATCCTTTATTTGGACACGTCCGCCACCCTTAATATTTATTGGTGTTGACCGCCGGCAGGCTTCGCTAGCACGTGTGTTCTGACGGCCAAAAATGCATGGATGCGGGGAGCGTTAACATTCATTTGTAACTTAAGTTGTTTACATCAGCATGGGTACTGTATGTTGTACAAGTGTGTCTGGTCTGTCTTTTGCTTTATGAACTGACAGTATGTTTAAATCACCATGTTTCAGGGAAGTAAAATACGGTTTTAAACTTCATGGCCTGGGGACCATACCTAATCCACCTTAAATTAGAATTTGGTGCTCTTTGTATCATGCAGACAAATCTGGTCTACTAGATCAACAGGCAACATAATTTAATCCATTCATGGTGTTACTTCGCACTTTTCTGAAGCCCTGCTAAAGTTATACTTCCAGGATATTCCTCCGCCTCATGCGAACTAAGTTTATTTAAGTCTAGAAAATTACATCATAGGACAACGCACCGAATTCGTGCCCACTCAGTTGTAATTATATTTTTCATGAGAACTATTTCTTACTAGGCGCTACCAATGCACGTGTTTTCTTCATATTTGTAATAAATTAATTATTATAATCTACAAATAAAGTACAGGTATAACTTCAATTTAACAATAAGATACTTTAATGTTAAGAGGTATAAAACGCTTGTAATACATGGCATATTTAGGAAATAACTAAACACGTTATACATGGGATGATTTTTCAGAGGTTTGATTCAAAATGTCTGAAGAAACCGCGAATAGACTATAGTAAAAAAATATTACTATTATGAAAATGTACAAAAAAGAATGTAGGGAGTGGTAACTAGCACTTGACATGACATACAGGCTATTTCACGGAAGGGCAAGTTGTTTCAAGACTGTGCTATATTTCAGCTTCTGATGGTTTCAAGTGTAAGCAAAGAAGTTTCATTTGGTTAATTCTCACAGCTATTGAAACAACTAATTGTTTGTAAAGTGTAGCCCAGGGGCTGGGTGTATCCACTACAAAGATGTTGTGTTTGTTATTTCAGGAGATTGTACAGAAAAGAGTGTTGAAGAAATATTGAAGGAGTATGAAGAGATGCAACAAAATAGTGTGCTGTGGAAGCCATATGTTGAAATGGTGGCAGACCATTCAAACCATTCAGAAAAGAACAATAGCATGAACTCTGGTAAGTAGTTAGTTAGTTTGCAGGTAAAAATAAAATCTGTCTGGGATGTACGGTAACTGTTATCATTCATAAAAAATAAGCAATTCTTTTTTTTTTTTTTTTTTGCAACACGACATGAAAACATAGAAATCATTTCTAATCCAAGCTGGTTAGATGACATAATTTGTCAGGCTAATGTCAAATCTATCTTGTATATGATTGGCTGTTGAGGTTTTAGTGTCATGTTGTGGCTATCATGTTGCACGTGTCAAGACTGTGTGACCCTTGCATTATACAACTTGCAAACTTTAAACAAGTCACAGCTGCCAAACTAACACCTCACATTACGAACATGGTTGTATTTTCGCTGAGTTGTTACAGTAAAAACGTCTGTTTGATTTAATTTGTAAAATTTGATAAGAGTTTTTCATTGTGAACTTAAATAGGAATACAGAATATCGTTCCTGTTCATTGCAAAAAGGAACAAAGTACGAAACTTCATTTATCTGGCAAAATATCAACATATTCCACAATTGTTCGAAACAAATAGAAACAAAATAAAGTGAACTCTGAGCAAAATAAAGTGAACTCTGAGCAAAATAAAGTGAACTCTGAGCTCTGATTTTAGATATTATTTAGTTGTTAGTCAAAAACACACTTTTATTTGAATAATTTTTATCAAGTCTGATTTGTTGCCGCCACTCTGAAGAAATTTATTTGCTTCATATTAGTAGTCTGCCTGAAAACAACTTAATAGTTGGGCAGACCATTTTCTCTTTGACAATGTTTGAAAGTGCATGCAAAGGTTGACATGCTGTTTCTAAAGTGTCTACTTCCACTCTTGCTGTAATCTTTCAGGGCTGCAGATGAAGATCCCAAACATTTTTGTGTATGTATTGGTTTCATAAATTACAGCTTGTTTCAAACCAACTTCAGTTAGAGGGGGCAAGAATAACTGTATTTTTTGTTAATGTTGTAATACCAAATGCTAATCCAGTATTCCAAATTTTTTGTCAAAATGTTTAACTGAAATTATTAAACAGTCAGCTGTTTGACGCTAGGAAACTATGTCACATTCATTTGTAACTTAAGTTGTTTACATCAGCATGGGTACTGTGTGTTGTACAGCTAGCAGTTTGTACCCATGTGTGGGTAGATTAATTTTTGCAATAAGAAACGTAGTCACCTCTCGACACTACAGCCCCGGGAATAACGATCCCCTCGAAGTATAGACCGGTTTTTGGGGAACTGTGCAAAATTTCAGATATGATCTTCCAAGTGCGTATATCTTGAGAGTCAAATAACAGGAACCATTTGACTGTGTTTAACATATATAACGTAACTTTGCCGCTAAAGCCGTGCAAAAACCACCTAAGTAAAATTTTAATACAATTTTTCTGTATAGAGGTCACGGGTGGGTCAGACTCTATTCAAATTTAAATAACTACCCCTTCGAAGTAACAACCCTTTTCCTGGGAACCGTGAACGGTTGTAGTTTCGAGATTTGACTGTACCTAAAAAGATTTGACAAATCTGAGGTACTGTGACTTTTGTTTACGTTCAAAACGTAGAAGAAACTGCCTGTTTTCTGTTTACACTCCTGTTATTTAAGCATTATATATGCAAATGTCAAAAATTTCCCTCTAGCATGAAAATATTTTTGTTTGGGAAATGTTTCTACCCCTCCTGGATGTGGGTGGGTATATTCTCCTAGTCTGCGAGAATTTTGTCCATTGCAACAGCTTTTCTCACAATATGGTCTATGTTTTTTCTAATATTTTGTTATGATTTTACTTCCTTATATCTGCAACAGATTATGTTGTATTTGGCTCTTCCCACCAGATGATGGTTGGGCTAGGAGTAAACGTGTTTTGGGGGGAAGGATGGATGTTAACACTCGCTGTGTAATTTTATTAACTGAAATATTTTCTAGTCATTTATGTAATACTTAGGTATAGAATATATATGTAATTATAATGCAATGTTACAAACCTTCAAATAATAAACTTTAACTTTTACTGATATAGTTTTAACACCCATTTTGTTTCATTGTAATAACAGGATATACCACAGATCACCCTTATTAGAACTGGATCTTGGTTCTTTTCCTTACTGTTTTCTATGCGATTCAAGAAATATTTTTGTAGCTTCACAAATAACAAGCTAAGATGATTCAGTTTTCTGTATACCTAGATATTGCTATTTTTCATTTATAGAGAAATTATTTTGTTATCCTGCTGCCATGTTTTTCTGCAAATGCTGCTGCTTCAAGTTTGAATATTAACAGTTTACAGATTGTAGTTTCCTACCCTTGAAAACTTCATTAATATTTTTTACACATTTATGTTTTGCATGACACTGTATCTGTTCTCTTTGTAGAAATAATAATGATTATAAACAAACACATACCTCCCAACTTCCCTCCATTACTCAGCTTTCAGTGTCCTCAATGGCTGTGCTTGCTAAGGCTTAATTGGTAAGAAGTCTGATGATGATTTGTGTCCATCCTCCACTATGGTTCAGTTTCTGATCATCAAGTTGATATCCGTTGCTTGGAATGCTCTATAATCTTGGAGGTTCTTAGTGTCTTTAGTCTTTTGTGAAAAAAGAGCAAAATAGAACCCAAAGTTGTAATCTTTAAATATGTTATTCTCATTCCTATTCTGCAAATAATCATGAATTTCTTAATGTCTCCATGGAAAAAGTAGTCCCTGATAGCATTGGCAGATATAATCCCGTAAGTTATAGTCTAGATATATCATATCGTAGGGCTGTCGAGTTTTATGGCTTGCATACAGTATTAGAGCCACATGTAGATGTTCTGCCTGTACCTAATTGGGTTTCTTTAAACATGAATATGCATGGTTCTATATCGCTCTTTAGCATAATTTCGAGATATTGAAATTACGTGTCATTTTCCACATATTTTGTTTTTGTAGGTGATGGAGGTGGTGAGAAGAGTATAGAAGAGATATTTAAAGAGTATGAGGAAGAGCAGCAAAAGAATGAAGAGTCATGGAGGCATTACTGCGAAATGATGTCAGGCCATTCTACTCTTTCAGGAGAAAACAGTTCAAACTCCAGTAATAAGCTGTCAGGAACAGGTGAGACTGGTTAAACCATGGGCCAAATTAGTGTGGTCTGACTTAGCATTTTGGTTTGAGGATTCAATCTTGCAGTACATTCCACCCTTGCATTTTGTTGACATTTCATCTCTTAATCTCATCAGCACTGAAGACAGCTGTAAAGCAGTGCCCAAATCTTTCACATCACCGGCTGGTGAGAAAGTACCTATTTACATATACTCCATTTCATTTAAATACATACACTGAATTTTGTAAATTCTAGAAAAGTAGCATGGCCGCAATGTTTATATACATATGCTATGATAGTGTAGGGTGCTATTCCAACTTGTTTTAGTTTTGTTATTGCCAAGGTATACTACTGGCACACTATTCAGCAAAATCTTGGCTGCCACTGACAATGATCTATTTGCAGAATCGCAACACTTCACCCAGTGCAGCATTTACGTATAAGCTACACAAGCTAGAGCTTAGGGCCCCCACTTTCTTGGGGGCCCCCAAAAAAATTGTCCGAGTGAGCAATTGTCATATATACTTAAATTTTAAGTTAAAGATTTATTATTTCACTATCTATATACTTCTTAATTGTATTTCAGTTTAACCCTCTAGGTATCCGAAAATCATATTTGGCACTGACATATAATATCTGGACTTATAAAGGGCCCCATATCTCAAATAGTTTAGGGCCTTATCAAGTCTAAATCTGGCATTGACTTCACCAGTTTCCTTAAATGAACAAATTTAAAACTTAGGGAATGTATGTGTGGTGCTAATGGAAAATGGCAGACCAAACCATTTTATGAGGTGCTAATATTGCATTTCATTCATGAATATGCACTAAAAAGGCACCGACAATCAACTGTGCTTAATAAGACCAGATGGGGGATAAGGGTCAAGGACTCCACAGGTAGGGGTTCCCTGTGGAGGAAGTGATCTGGGTGTTTGAGGTGTTGTGGAAGTACCCTTCCCTAGTATCAGAGGTTGGTAACCTGCCACGTACCCTAGACAAGGTGGATGAAGCATCATACTTAGCCGCTCTCTATCGAGGCAACCTAAGGCTCCTTGTTTGGTGATTCGGCACCTGCCACCCCTGGACATAGACAGATTGGGCTATGCTGAGCAGTCCCTATGCTACTTAGCTTCTTCGTACGAAATGTGTATCTGCCTTGATGGTCAGGACTATAGAGCTACCAAGTTGTGACCGCTAGGTGGGATGTTGAACTACTGAGCGTTCAAGACATTTAGGGCCCAAAACCAGAATTTTGGTGTGAAGAAATTCAAGGTAATTGCTTGACAGAACCAAGACTGTTTCCACACAAATTCTCCCCGTTAATGGGACTCCTGCATCCTGGTGCCTAGGAGGGGAAGCTAAGACCCAACCTGCCTGTTGAAGGCACCCCAG
The DNA here is from genome assembly GCA_002778355.1 of Clitarchus hookeri. Lineage (NCBI taxonomy): Eukaryota > Metazoa > Arthropoda > Insecta > Phasmatodea > Phasmatidae > Clitarchus > Clitarchus hookeri. The sequence continues at coordinate 36,879 of NQII01002273.1, read as the reverse complement.
AACAGATAGGGCATCACACTATGACTCATTACAAGTCTTTTATTGCCCCTTCCCTTCATCAAACTTATTCGGGAAGGGGAAGGACACGGGTGGTCACTCGTAACCCGGTCAAAGCGAACCCGTGTGACACTGTACAACTGGTCAAGACCTGTAACACATCAACCGCTGCTTGCACCCAGCCCCAGGATATGCCAACCACCCCACGTGAGGGGAGTGGTGTTACTAGGACTTCCGGAGGCACAGGACGAATCACAGGTCGTGTACTCAAGTGGCTGGGCGAGTGGTGATCTTGGCAGGTGCAGCGGTAGGTGTAATGTGATATTGAGGCTTTGGTGGCCTAGGTAGGAGTGGGGACAGACCTTGAGGGACTTTGAAGCACATAAGTCATTTCTCCCTGATACTCTCTTTCTGTAGGTGCTGTAGCAGAAGTCTGCTGGGTAGTATAACTGGTCCTTTGTCTTGCCACTTCCTCCCATCATTTAGTGTAGTTCCTGCTCGCCTCCTGGTCTGACTTCACAACCTCCCTGGCTAGAGTTAAGGCCTACCTGAGAGCCTTCTGCAGCGTAGCCCTATGATGAGGCATTCAAGTGGCAGAGACAGATAAAGTGGAATATCAGATGTTCCGTAGGGGTCTGCACGACTCTATTTGGCAAAAAAAGAAGGGACATTTAAACAGGGTGGAAAGGGATTGCTTCCCGGGTGGCCTCCCAGAGGGCAATGATTTCCCTCACTGTGCAGTGCCCCACACGTCTCCTTTCCCAGGATAGCAAAGTGAGCTGGTATATTGCAGGCACTCCGGTTCTCCATGGAGAGGTTCGTGAGTTGTGTGATAAGGCGACCTACACTTCAGGCTCCATGCACGTATGCAAGTAGGGTGGGGTTATTGCAGGCATGCCACGTACTGCACTGAAGGTTTCTACAGTGGTTGAACACTCCTCTCTGGTAGTGACTGACAAGGCAGCGTTATCACCATACTTGGTTCCCAGCACGAAGAGGGAAGTTAGGTGCTAAATATGCCTGAAGGGCTAGAGGGGGAGAGTCTATGCCAACTCCTAGAAGAGTGTGCGAGGACACAGGTTGTAAAGTGGTGAAAGTGGGAAAACAGGTTTAGAAAGATAGAGGGCTGGTAGAGAGACACCCAGGTAGTAAATAAACGTAAAACAGAATAAACCAGCCTGTGCTCACCCGGTCTGAAGGGCCAGACAGAGACCTAGTTTGCCAACAGCTACTATCTGGGAAGTTCTCTCAGTAGAAGTGGACACCAACGTGGCGTGGGCAACCTCAAAAAACCGCTAATTCAGATGGCGAGCGCAAAGGCTTAGCACAATCGTTAACATTGCAGGTGAAGCAAAAAGCTTTCAGGTGAAGTGAATGTTGATGCAAGCTCAGGCAGAGTTACTGCGTACAACTGAGCTGAAGTGAACCAGCCTCAAACTGTTGTCCTCAGCTGGTATATATCCCTGGGCCTCAGGGTGAGCAAAGGGATCATAGGGAGGGCAGAATAAGAGCAGCGAAGTAAGCAAAAAATGGCAGAGTGCTCGACTGCTTACCCCTCCGTGGCAGCGGTCGGAAGGGTAGAAAGATGGCATGTGCCAAGTTGGTGATGTGATGCAGGCAGCGGGCATATAGGTGGAAGCAGCAACAGCGGCAGCTTCACAATCTTACCACCCTCGCATCAAGATGGAACAGTGGCTTGTATTGCTGACAGAGGTTGACCTCTACGGTGGAGGCTAGAGGGATATCAGACGTTGCCCATGGCACATCAACCCTCCCTTCCTCCTTCCTTTAGACAGAGGCACAGAATCAAAGACAGATATCCTCTCTGGCAGTGGCTGACTTCCTCTTGGGGTCAAGTGGACAGTGGTGCTCTCCCTCATACAGTGACCTCTCTCCGCTCATACCCGTGAGCCAGATAATGGGGTATGCAAAGGTCAAACTGTGACCAAAGAAAAAGCTGGTAAACATATGCTTCTTGTATCTGAATAATCCGAGCACCAAACCCTTGGGAACGGAGCTATAGTACAGAATAGGCTGAAAGGCTGGTTGCACACAGTTGTCCCAAAACAAAGGTAAAGTTCTTAAGTTGGGAATTATGTTAAGAAAGCATTCACATCATCTGCCACAGTACTACTAGTGTGCCAAATTTGATAGGAATCTGTTCATTGTTTACCAAGATTTGGCAAAACTTTATTCATGTAGCACTTTCTTACAAAATGACTGACAAAAGTGGCTATGTGTTGGCATATATGATGCTTGTAATATATATTTCAGCATACAAAATTTGGTCGAAATTGGTTAAATGGTATAGTAAATATAATTAAAAAAAACCTACAAATTTTGTTTTGTCGCCATTTTGAAAATAAGTACAAAATAAAATTTAATCACGGAGGTCAGTTTGGCCTATCATAGTATTCCTTACATGCCAAATTGGGTGAAAATGGTTTTAATAGTTTTCAAGATATAACGTAAAATCTTTATTTTTTTCATTTTATGCTATCTTCCAAAATTGCTGTCTAAAACAATGCCCACTTCAAAATGTAATGCTTACATGATCCTCTGCCAGCATACAAAATTTCTTTTAAATTGGTTGAATGATTTCAGAGATATGACATCACCCTAAATATTAAATTTGCTGCAATTTTGAAGGAAGTGCCCAGCATGGTCGAAACCCAGGCTCAGGTGTCCTTACTAAGTACTATATGTGTACAGTGTTTGGTGAAATTAGGTTGACATATTCAAACATTGAAAAGGGAGGGGGGGGACACATGCCCACACATACACTCACACACAGACAGGAAAATTACCTTATAAGCCTTTATTTCATTGGAAAGTAGGCTAAAAAGGGCTGTTGAAATTGTGTGTTCGCAATAAACAGGGAAGACCACCCTGTCGTTAAAGCATCAGGTGGATAATTATCTGCTCTTACAGGAACATTCGTTCCTTCACCATGGGATCAACATCAGCAGAACTCTTCTTAATGCGGCACCCTCTTACATTATTACATATTTTAAAGCAGTTGCTCAACTATAAAATGCAGGCAAAGCAGAAGGCCAAGCAGATTGGGGAGCTGTCACTCAGAACACTATCTTGGCACTTTGTGGATGGGGAAAATGTTTGGGTGCATAATGTGAGAGCAGAGAAAATTAACTGGGTACCAGGACAAATCGAATGCAGAGTGAGTCCGGCCAAGTTTACGTGTAAGGTTGGAGGCGCTTCTGTCATGCCGACCACTTCAGGAAATGGTATGCCATACTTTCACATGAGGGTGGTGCGTCACAGCAAGCCATGGCAGTTGAACCATTAATAAGTAAACTGGATGGCATTGTGCGGACCACAGGAGCCACAGCAGGGTCTGAGGAAGGAAGAGAGTAATGTGTATGGGCAGAGCCCTTTGCGCTATTAGACGACTCTACAGGGCACAAAGGAATTCAGGGGGTTCCAGACGGGGGATTGGAGTTCACAGGTGAAGGCTCACCAGGGTAAGAAGGGTTCAGGGCTTTCCAGGCCCAGAGTCAGCTTTATCGAAAGAGGGAAGTGGTGGAGATGCGTTGCAAAGGGATCTTTGTGCAAGGTAGACAATTCGCAAACCTCAGAGGCTGGACTTGTAACATATTGTGTCATGTATATGTTGATTGCTGGTATAATGGGGAACCATATTTAGTGGGAAGACGTGTGCTAACTGTAGGGAAATATGTTGTCTTGTGGGGAGTTACGTTGTCTTGGGTTGTAAGTGTTTTAGCACTGCAGATGTTTGTTATGGTAATGTGGGTTCTTGATAGTTAATAAATGATGGTACTTTCGCCAGAAAAACTTGGGAATATGTAACTATTACAGTACCTATAGCTTCCAGTCTTGCGACTTTGAGTGGGGACATATCCACACGTGGCCCTGCTCTTCCATGAACCTGTGGGACTGTCTTGCCATCAGGTCTTGAATTTCTGAGTCAGTCTGTTGTTGCTCCGTGAAGGTTACTTGGCTAGGCTGGAAGAGCTTCCACTATCTGCATATACTGCTCTGACTCAGGCGGGCTGGTTGATGTCGGTTCCGGGAGGAGTACACACTCTGTCTTTTAGGTCATGAGTCTCTTCATTGCTGTTGGGGGCTCTGGAAAGAGTATCTGGTAGTTTATTTAGCTTGTCAGAGTAGTGCTGTACTTAACATAAATTGCTGCAGGAGGACCACCCACCACCCAAATTTAGATTTGGTAGCACTGGTTGTTTGTAGCCATGTCAGGGTGCCATTGTCTGTTCATAGGATGAATGAGGCATCCTTTAGGTGGTAGCAGAATTTTTTGAGTGCCTGTATGACAGCCAAACACACAAACTCATTTGAGTTGGTAACTGCTTTCAGTCGTGCACAACAGGTTCCTGGCATAGACTACGACTCTCCCCTTCGGCTATTTCCTGGTATAGGACTGTACCGAAACTGACTCGGTTGGTATCAGTCTGCAGAATTAATGGTGGATTGGGGAGTGGCGTGTACAGCATGTTGCATGGACCCAAGATTTTGTGCAGCTGCTTCCTGTCGCGAGACACCTCAGCTTCCACGATGTCTCAAACCTTTGTGGCTGGGCAAAGTTTCCTTTGGGCATTACCTTGTGTCCCAGGAAGTCAATTTCCTTCATTCCAAAATTACATTTGGATTGTAGACATGTGAGGCTATGGATTTCAAACCTTTCTAAAACTTTTCTTCTGCTCCTGCTAGTTCCTAGAGAATATGACGACATCCAGTTAGGCATTGAAATGTGGCGGGGGTGTTTTTGAGGCCAAATGGCATCACTTTGAACTAGTATAACTCCCTGTTGAGAATAGTGTATATGGTATAGGGCCTTGAATCTGGTTGCACCAGCATTTGCCAGTATTTGCAACACCTGTCTAGGGTACTGAATACACGGGCTTCCCCAAGAGCCTTTAGCGTGTGCCCTATGTTGTTCGATGGGGAACTACCGACTGAGTGATCTGGTTTAGGTCATGATAATTAACATAGAACCACAGGTGGCCATCTTTTTTAGGGTCCAACATAACCCTGGTATTCTAAACAGGGTCTGACTGTTCTCCGATATCCAGTTGCTTCATTTCCTTGATCTGCCGCTCGATGAAAGCACACTTCTTGGCTGAAGCTTCTCCTGGTTTGTTGTGGATGATTTGTTGGGTAGATATTGAGATGGATTTCGTGAGCAATAGTCGCCGTCTGGCTCGGGAGTGCTCCGCTGCTCAAACATACTTTGGTGCGTCCGCACAATCTGGATAAACTGTTAACTCTTGCTCATGTCCAGTTTAGATGAATTTTTTCCAGGTTGTGAACTTTTGTTTGGTAGTGCCAAGATGTGTACATCCCTGTTGGAAATTGATTATTGCTTGCTGTTTTGAGAGCCATGGCTATCCTAGAATGACTGCCTCCTGTAGTTTCTCTGCGTAGGGATATTTTCTTCATCCAGTTTAAGATTTAATGTAATCTCTCCATCTATGTGGAGGCATACCCCCTCCTGAGCCATGTAAATAGATATAAAAGAGGCTTTTCGAATCAGGTTCTTGCTGTCAGGCAGTAGTTTGGGTTTTTGAATGAAGTTGGCATTCCCTGCCGTGTCTAAGATGGCCAAAATTTCTTTTCCACCGAGGGCGACAGTGATACGTAGCGGATACTTTGACAACCTTTTCCTGGAGAACCACCACATATAGAGCCTCGTTTACTTCGCCGGGCTCCCTTGCCCTGGAGGTTTTCCGGCCAGTCCGTTCCCTGATGGTGCTGGAGGTTGGGAATCATTCTCTTTGACTTGGCCGTTTATTTTCATTTGAGCGTTCTGTCCGGCTTGGATCTTTCTCTAATACACAAGCCAGTCCTTACGGAAGTTCCATGCTGGGCAGTGCTAACACTGATGTAGCATGGGTGGAAGTGTGGGTGCCAAGCTGGTAATTTTCCCGCTTGCTGCACTTTTATCAGGGGCTGCTTTTACTGGGTCCTGTGAAGTGGGTCTAGTCTTGGCTTTCTCCTTCCTTTTGTTGGCCACATCCTGTTCTCTAACTCCGGCCCTTCTATCTCCTTCAAGGTTTTTGGCTCAGTGCTCTGGAGGTGGGAACATATCTCAGGCAGCAATAGTCAAGTAATCAACTCAAGGGTATCGGACTCGTCTCTGTCGGGACTTGTTGGTAGATAAAAGTCTTATGACAAATGAAAAGTTCTGCTTCCTCCCCTTCCTTTTGGGGCTGACTGTATAATTTGTTGGTTGAATGTGCAACCATGCATGGGCCTGAAAAATAAGCAGTAAGCCTTTTGGCGAGCTGTTCCCAGTTGGTTACGTATTCTGCATAGACGCCACCATTTCTCGGCCTCACCCTGGAACTGGGCTTTGGTCTTGGGTACCCAGAGCATCTTTGGAAGTTCGATCCTCTTGAATTCTTGGGCACACGTTGCTAAGAAACTACTTGGATCTTCCAGTGACTTCCCTGGATACTTTGGCAAAGGCAATTATTTTAGGTTAGACAGGCAGGTGACCAGTAGGGGCTCTGTCTGCAGTAGTGCTTTCGTTCGGCTTGTCCGAAAGGTTGGGCAACAGAAACCTAGTCTCCATATCTGTGGTTTTATCTGCCCACCCAAGACAGAGGTGGTGGATAGTTCTCGGGCAGTCAGCACTGACTTTGCAGTAGCTACCTAGCCTGGGGCAATTGGGTTGATCACACTTGATCTGTTGTTTCTAGCAGTTAAGGACAAGGAATCGAGACCTACTGTGTCTCTAGCTTGGTCAGCCCATCCTAAATAGGTGTAGTGAAAGTCATCACCTCAGTGTGTGCATGAGATGAGGTAATGTCTGGTAGCAGGGCAGTCTTTGACATGCCATGTCTGTCCCTCTGGTGTCTGATCCGTTTTGTCTGCAGATGCCATATTAGTAGGATCGTGGGTGCCACAGGGTGTTTAATTGAACTCCTTGAAGTCAGATGTTCGCACAGCTTGGTACATTTGGAGGTGGTTTTTTCAGAGAATTCCCAGTACGGAGTCTCATCCAGAAACGTAGCCTCTCTTGCCCCATGTTGGGTGCTGAGAAAGAAGTTTGACTGTGTACCTGTTCTGGGGTGCCTTCAACAGGCAGGTCAAGACTTAGCTTACCCCTCCTAGGGACTGGGATGCAGGAATCCTGTTATCAAAGAGAGTTTTTTTGGGAACAGTCTTGGTTTGATCGAGACTGATGATGGCCCTCTGGTTTTTCTGAACGGCGCAAGATGAATCACAATTTGTGTGCTCGAGCTGGTGGGAGCCAAGTTTTCACATATGAATTCGAGGCAATGGATGACGTTGGTGGGTGCAGAGGTAGGCGTGGTGTGATATCGAGGCTTTGGTGGCATAGGCAGGAGTGGAGAGAGAGCTCGAGGGACGTTGAGGCACATTACAGTAATTTCTCTGCGATACCCACTTTTGTGGGTACTGCAGCAGAAGTCTGCTGGGTATTGGAGCTGGTCCTCTTGTCTTGCTGCTTCCACCCACGGTTTAGTGTAGTTCCTGCTGGCCCACTGATCTGACTCCACAATCTCCCTGGCTACAGCTAAGATTTTCCTTGACTGCCTTCTGCTGGCAAGTTCTATGGCGAAACCTTTGGGTGGCAGAGAGAGAGAGAGAGTTAAGTGGAATAGCAGGTGTTCCATAGGGGTCAGCACAGCTCTAGTTGGAAATAAGAAGGGATTTTTTCCCAGGTGGCCTCCCAGAGGGCAGAGTCTTCCCTCACAGTGCAGTGCCCTACACAACATGTCTCCTTTCCCAGGATAGCAGAGTGATCTAGATTATCCCTGACACTCTGGTTCTCCATGGGTAGGTTCACACGTTGTGCGATAGAACAATCTCCACTGCAGGCCTTAAGCAAGTACTCAGGTAGGGCAGGGTTATTACCGGCATGTCAAGTACTCCATTGAAGGTTTCTACAGCGGTTGAACACTCCTCTCTGGTGGTGACAGACAAGGCGGTGTTATCACCTTAGTCTGGCCCCCAGCATGAAGAGGGATGTAAGTTTCTGAATATGTCTGAATGGTAAGAGGGGGCGAGTCTGTGCCAACTCTTGGAAGAGTGTGTGTGGGGAAACAGGGTGAAAGCAGGGCAACAGGTTTAGAAAAATAGAGAGCTGGTAGATAAAGAGCCAGGTAGTTTATATCTGTTTTATTGATAAACCAATGCAAAACAGAATAAACCAGCCTGTAACCATTCCAGACCTGAAGGGCCAGACATAGGTTGTAAATAGCTACTATGTGGGTTGTTCTCTCTGTATAAGCGGATGCTGATGGAGCAAGGATAACCTCAAAGAACCAAAGAACTGCAAACTTTGAAGGTGAGTGGAAAGGCTTTGTTGCTGTTGCTAATGTTGCAGGGGAAGCAAAGAGCATGTAGACGAAGCAAAGGTCTATGCGCGCTCGGGCAGAGTAACTGTGTACAGCTGAGCTGAGACGAACGAGCCTCACACTCTGCAGCTGGTATATATACATTGGGACTCGAGGCATGCAAAGGGATAGTTGGGAGGGTGTAGAGAGAGCGGTGAAGAAGGCTGAAAGCAGCTGCTTATCACTTCTCAGTAACGGTCGGAGGGGTGGAAAGACTGCAGGCGGTGGTGTAGCGGGCAGCGAGCATACAGGTGGAGACAGCAGCTTCACGAACTTGCTTCCCATGCATCAAGAAGGAACAGTGGCGTGTACGGCTAATGCAGCTTGACCAGAGGGGCGTGGCTTTGGCATAGGCTAGAGGGATATCAGACTTTGCCCATGGCACATCAAGTGATTTTAAAAGCAACGTGTCTGGAGTTGTGACTAATCTGTCAGGCGTGGACCTGACTCGCCCTCTGTCTTCTTGGTAGGCTGCCACTTGTGCCGTTCAACGGTGGTCGAGCAGCTGTATCTGCCAACATGATGGCAGTTTGACTTTATACTCCTTTTGGCTGAGAGTTGAGCAGGTGCCCTCATCCTTTGGGTTTACCCTCTGGGTGCTGTGGTACCATAACACTGCCCGCGCACTGGATGGTGGTCGATCAGTCAGTCTGTAAACCCACAAATGCCACGGAATAACACAAGCGATTGGTTGGTCCCACAGGAGATTTTTTCTGTGACCAATCATTGGGTCGCACTTATGGTGACAGTGGTGGCTCCAAGGCAGAACAGACCCGGAGGGTTTCCTGTCGCAGTGCGAAGGGTTGATGCATTGAGCGGCAACACTGCTCTGGCGTTGACTTGGAGGTTCAGCAGGGATGGGGGCCAGGCCCCTAAGGAAGGTGCAACCCGGCCATACCAAGGTGCTATGAATGTGAGGGTCTCACAGTGTGTTGGCAGGGTGGACAAAGGCGCACAGGAGTGTCACATTTATGGGTTCAGGGGTGGCCAATTGTTGTTAGTCTGAATTTACCCATGGTGATTGGTCATATGTTTGATCCCTCGGCCCATTGAGGGCTATCCTTTTCACTAATCATAGTGTCTGCATGCTCTGTCATAATTGCTAAAAATGTTTTCAGAGCCAATTCTTTGTAACCCAAAAAATGTTTATTACATGTAGAACAAATTTTATACCATAAATTTAATAATGGTAATCAAAGTTTTAAATAATAATTTTTAATTCCAAGTGCTATTTCTTTCTCATAATCATCACCAACATTGCTAACATAACATAATAAAATATATAAATGTACAGGAATTCAAGTACTCACAGTCTAATACTTGTCAACAGGTGCACTCTCTCACACACACGTGCACGCATGCACGCACGTGTTCACACACACACGCACGCATGCACGCACGTGTTCACACAACCACACACACATATATACACACACACACACATATACACACACACACACACAGAAAGACAACATTTTTCATGTAGTTGCGCAATCATGTAAAAAATGTCATCTTTCTTTGTGTGTGTACCTGTCGACAAGTACTAGACTGGAAGTACTTTAATTCCTGTTCTTTTATAAATTTTTGGTAGCCTAGCGGCCTACTTGTAACCTTAACTAACATAACATAATACTTTGCAAACTGAAGAATTTGTTGTTTACATAGTGTGTAGGTTGGTCATGTTCTGTCAAAATATAGTGTACGTATATGAAATGCATTATAATAGTGATTTTCACATGCATAGTGATAACAGGTTTGCATTGAAACTGAAGTGCTTTGTTAGTTTGGATGGGTTGATAAGTAAGCCGTTGTCTTGATAGGTTCCAGGACATTGAAAAGACCACAACAGTTATCACACTAAAATCTCAGGTTGGATTTAATATAATTTTTTGGGTAGAAATTTGGATTATGTAACATTAGCAGTAGTATCTAAAACTTATAGTTTAGGGCATATATCTGTAAAGTTGGATTATTGTTTGTTCATAGAAACTGCAGCAATATATGAAACAACCCTTATACATATTACAATTTATAATAATAAAGTGTCCAATGGTTCAATTTTCAGGTGCCCCAAAATAATTTATTACTCAGTAAACATTGTATCATTTGAAAAAATGTTGGACATTAATTCTTTCAAATAAAAACATAAACGCGTAAGCAGTAATACTATTCACCATACTGTATAATTTCTTGCTACTTAGAAGAAAGACACTTTAGGAGAGTTATTTTCACAAGTGTCACATGTCTTGGTTTGGTCCAGAACAGTTTATTGTATTGAAATCTGCAAACAGAAAGAATGGTTTGAATAACAGAAAAACAACTTTATAGTAAGATGTGGGTAGCATTGTAGCAGAACATAGTAGCATGTTTCTATAGCTAGTTCTCTGTTGCCTTAACACTAACTTAGTACACCTAACTGAATTTATTTTAACATTAACTCTGGCAGGCAGAGATGCTAGATGCTATAATGTTGGCAATAAATTGAGAAAAATATACGACTGGCTCACAGTAGACCTACCATTTTGAATTGTGTGTAATTTGGCCAGTTTTGTATTGAAGTTAAATTTGAAACTGATTAGCTAGAGGTGCTGTTTCACCATTTTATTAAACTACGTATTGACTACCATCCAGTGCCATCTGTTCCATTGTTCAAGTCTGCATTTTGTCATCTCCCCATTTCTGCAGGAACCTTGTGCATGTCAAAACTATAGTGTATGGTAGTATATTATATCGCTTCGCATGTGTGCTAGTAGATATGCTTTCACTTGTCACTGTTGGTTAATAGATTGGTGAGATGGTACTTCTATTTATACAGTTTCAAATGTAACTTCCATACAAAACTGGCCAAATTGTATGTATTTTAAAATGGTAGGTCTACTGTTCCTCGCTCTGCATTTGTAGTTGTATTTTTAATACCATAATAGAATGTAGTGTTTAAATTAGTGACAGGTGAAATTGGGGTTTTTTTTTTTTGTTTTATGCAGTTCCAAATAAGTACAACTGTATTAGCAACATCGTTTGTGTTGAATAATTTCAGTGTCACGTAATAAATGCATGGATATGTACAGTCTACAACAGTGTTAATGGTAGCATGTGGCGGAAGGCTAGACTGAATAAGAAACTAATACTACTTTCATAAGTACTCGCTTGAGGGGAATCCCTAGTAAGAAATTTTATATGCCTGAAGTTTAGGTCTGGCAATAAGGAAGCATTACAGTGGGTCCTCCCAAGGTTGCTCTATGCATTCCAGGGTAGCTGAATTTCTCTCAAATTAGATCTGTAATGGTAGGATGTTATGACATGCGATGAAATCCAACGGATTAAACTACAGATGCCACTTTGTACTTTTTTCCTTTCCTGTAAGGAAACTGTGCAGGCAAACCTTAAAAATGCTGTTTTTAACAATTTTTATTAATTTTTTCTTTAAATATATTTAATTGGATAAAATTAAAAAGTGGTGGCTGTAGGAAATAGTTCTTTTTACCTTTCCTAAAAAAATATGTACAATTCCCAGACTATTTGTTTACTGAGATACGCGCATACTTGCAAATGCTAATTTTACAGACATTTTTGACTTGGGAGTTCCCGTAACATTGAACCAGACGTAACAGCATATGAACTTTGTAATAGGAAATATTTTAGCAGGACATAGGACACCTCGTAGCACAAAAACTGAGCATCAGACAATTTCAAAGTCTTGGAGAACAATAAAGACCAAAAGTTAAGATCATATTAATATTTTAATGTATAGTCTTAATACAATGTATGGAGGCTGTGTGTAAATATTCATTTGTGTTTTTGCAATGAAGGTATGTCGGTCTAAGCCAGCAGAGTGGATGTGAAGTGTACACTTTAACGATTCAGGAAACATGACGCCCTTTCTGTTGTAGGGTTGTTATTGTTGGCCGGCGTCAGTGGTTTGCCTCTGAGAAGTTTGAGTCCTCTTGATGGGGAGTTCATATGCGGGGGGTTTCTGTGTGATAGGTACCGAGATTATTGCCCTCTCGGCTTGTGAAGGGGCTGGTTTGATTTAAGGTTTATTGTTAGCCCTTGCTGCGATGTATGCATTTACCGACTTGCCGCTGTTGAGGAATACAAGCAGGTGAACTACTTCTCCAACAAGTTTAAGTAGACCTTCTTTGTAACGTCTTATTGGTGGTGTAGGAGGGAGGGGAGAGAGCTCTGGGCACATGGTAGACTAGTTTAAAAAAGTTGTCCTGGTCTCGTCACACCTCTGGATCAGCTGGTTGGGGTGAGCTGCACGCGGAGCCACTCTGTCTTGTGGATTTTTCTTTCTAACCAAGAGTGGACTCTGTTGTATACCTGCACTGTCCCCACAGTTTTCCCAACAAGAGTCAAGACGTGCTTGGCTGTCCTTCGAGCTGGAAGTGAAATGCAGACCAAGATGGAATATGCTTATTTATTAGCGAGGGAGTACCGCACGCATCCCCAGCCTTTACCCTTCTCGGGGCCTGAAGGGCTGTGCCTTGGTTGCCAACACAATGTCAACTGGATTTGTCTTTGTGAACGTGGCTCTGCAGGAAGCGAGGACGAACCCAGAGACTATTGAATTCATTCTTGAAGCAACAGGCGATACAACTTGGATGCTATCCGATGACGGTAGAATCTTGAAATAGCCAAAGCTAATATTGAGGCTTGGTGCTGCATTGTCATGTGCGGCAACTGGTGCCGAGTGTAACAGTCTTGAACTGTGCATTGCAAGCCCTGTTTATACACGGTGCCTTTGGTTGGCGTGGGGGGGGTGGTGGGAGGGTCAGAGAAAGAGAAGTGAAGAACTCAGAGTGCAGCAGAGTATGGCTGAGCACTGCAGTGCAATTACCCCTCCGCGTTCAGCGGTAGGATGGGAGGTAGGCTGGCCTGGGTGTGATGCGGATAGCCGACTAGCAGGCGGTCCGTCCTGCTATTCTCTGTCACCAAAAAGGGTGTACCTGAGGTGTATGTGGCCTTATGGTTCTTGCTTGGGGGATGTAGGTGTGGCGAGACTAGATTGGGTAAGTGATGTAGCCCAGGGCATGTCAAACATACCTACTCAGTTTATCTGGTGTAGCAGTTATCATATTCATTTGTGAATCTGTATCTCCTGTTTGTGTCTCCATCATCAACTTCTTCTTCATCTTGTTCTGTCTTTCATTTTTAGTGTTTTCTTTTTTTCTTTCCATTGTTACATGAATTTATGTTCACAGCAAAACTTGTCACATTGCTGCAGTTATTGAATGTTTCTTGTATGTTACAAGCATACACATAGAATCTAAGGCATGTCTTGTAGTAAAGTCTCATTGCAGGTGTTCAGTTAAGAGATGGTCATACGCCTCGTTGAGGGAACATATAATTATGCTTCCAGGTGTTTTGTTTTGTTGTGATGGTAGTACAGGCAGTCCTCGACTTTCATACAATCGAGATTTGTACAACTTGCTCTTTCATATATGACATATTATCATCTCTAAATCAACTTTCATACGAACAATTTGGTCTTTCATACATTTACCTACCTACCTACCTACCTACCAACATATTGATTTAGCACTGTTATTTGCCATGTTTTCCAGCCTTCGCATATCATATGTTATGAATGTTGAGATATGGCTGTTATATTGGCACAAAACAAATGAGTGCTTCTGTTAAAATAATATACAAATTTCTGAAAAACTTTTACATAGTTTTTACAGCCTACAAAATAAAATGTTACGTTTGCACAAAAATTTTACAAAAAGTAGAAAGCATATTTAATTACCTTATTTATTCACATATTACTTACAATCAAATACATATACAGGTGTTGAAAATCAACATTTCAGGCAAGAAAGTATTGCACATGTATATTTATTCATGATTTCCAATGAAATACTTGTTACAAATAACATTTTTATAAATTAAATACTTTATCATTCTACTTAAATTAATTTTTTTTTTAAATTACCTTCTAAATTTGGAACAGAACCCCTGTTATTACATGCATATATATATATATATATATATATATATATGATTCAACTTTCACACACATTTTCAGGAACACATTATGTATGAAAGTAGAGGACTGCCCGTATTCTTTTACTCAGGCTATGGGCATTCCTGTTGGTCTTCCGGCTTATCCACCACCAACCCTAGGCTCATAGTCTACCTTGCTGGTACCAGCTGGTCAGGCCCTTCTCCAAGCTTTTTGGTTTAGGCTCTGACCAGCCTCCTGTCTCTCATTTGTACCTGACCTGTCTTCACTGTGGTTTTCACCCAACCTCCACCAGGTTCTGCAGGCTCCAGGGTACATCATGGGTCAGTGAGAGCAGGATTGGATAGAAGATGCTAAGCTCACCTCACTGCCCCTTTTCTACCTCGGATATTTGTGTCTCAAAGATACCATAAATTGATTAGTTTTCAATCAAGTTATTTTGCTGCAATGTCTCTTGGAGAACATAAACTTTGAGGAACTTCATTCAATTTTCTATTTTTAATGTAATATTTAATTTCTTAAGTTTTTATGTTTTATTTTATTTGCAATTACTTGTCACTTGCTGCTGCTTACTGCAATATAAACCTAGCTTCCTGAAAATATACTGGGTGCGGCAACATAACTTCCTTTTTTCAAAACAAAATAACACACATTATATGAATCAGAAATGTTTCAATTTAATTTTTATAATGTAGGTACATATCTAAAGTTTTTTTCTACGTAGTTTTGAAAATCATATCTGGTAGGTGACGCCCTGTATTGCCCATACACTGAATAAACCGATTTCTGGCGTTTGCCATGACCCTCACTAGCATATCAGCGGGCATGTTGGCAATTTCTGCCCGGATGTTGGCCTTTAGGTGTTGAAGTGTCCTTGGGCGGTTGACATAAACGCGGGATTTCAAAAAACCTTACAAAAAATAATCGCAAGGCGTCAAATTGGGGGACCGAGCTGGCCACTCCAAATTGCCCCTAATTGAAATGAGGTGCCCCGGGAAGTGTTCCCTCAAAATAGCCATTGATGCTCTTGAAGTGTGAGTNTAGCCATTGATGCCCTTGAAGTGTGAGTCGTTGCTCCATCCTGTTGGAACCAAATGTCTCCAAGATCCAATTCATCAAGTCGTGGAAAAAAAAAGTTCTCCAACATGTTCACATACTGTTCTGAATTCACTTTAACTGTGACCTCATTTTGTTCAAAAAACCAGGGACCAAGAATCCCACCTGAGGAAATTGCACACCACACTGTAACTTTAGGAGAATGCAAAGGCCTTTGATGCAATTCACGGGGATTGGTGTCGCTCCAGTAGCGCATGTTCTGTTTGTTAACAAACCCACTCAAGTGAAAATGGGCTGCACCATTGAAAAAAACAATTGTGAGGTTTTTTGGAATCCCACGTTTATGTTAACCGCCCAAGGACACTTCAACACCTAAAGGCCAACATCCGGGCAGAAATTGCCAACATACCCGCTGATATGCTGGTGAGAGTCATGGCAAACGCCAAAAATCGGTTTATTCAGTGTATGGGCAATGCGGGGAGTCACATACCAGATATGATTTTCAAAACTACATAGAAAAAAACTTTAGATATGTACCTACATTATAAAAATAAAATTGAAACATTTCTGATTTACATAATGTGTTTTATTTCGTTTTGAAAAAAGGAAGTTATGTTGCTGCATCCTGCACAATATTTTTTGTACATGTCTGTAGCTGACAACCAAAGAGATGTGTTTGGCTTGTTTTAGGGAGTGTATCAGAGAAGACTATGGAAGATATAATTAAAGAGTTCAATGAAGTTTCACAACAAAATGCAGAGCGGATGAAGAAAATATGTGTCGACCAGCGTGAGCCAAAAAATGGAAAATTGAAGCCACCAGTAAAGCGTAGAAAGGTTCTTAAAGCTTTCAGACATGCCAATGTGGATGGTAGTTTTCCAGCCAGTGATGGACAGGATAGTGTGCTTGGGCCTACAGAATACCAAAACAGAAGACTGTCGAGCTCACTTGCAAATCATAGTGACTGTTCCACTTCTGAGGAGTCGGATAAAGTTGTTGGTAATATTTCATCTGGTGACATCCCCATTGCACCACAAGCTACAGACACATTTCCAGTTAACAGCAAGAATAATAAAGATACTGTGCGTAATCTCCCATTCTCAGTTAGCTTGAATGAGATGGATTTGAATCAATTAAAGATGTCCAAGAAAGTTAATGATTCAAAGACCTCTCTGCCAAATATGTGTAATGTTGAAAATGTAGCTTTAAAACAGCTTATAGATGAACTTCTCCCAAGTGAGGTAGCCAGGTTGGAAGAACAACTGCCTATTGACGAGAACTACAATACTGACTCTGAAGTTTTGTCAGCACAAGGTGTTGATTTGGGTGTTGTAGGTTCGGCTGGAAGTGTTGAAGTGAATGCGGACACCCCAGATGAAAGAGATGTGCTTTCAACAGTTATTGAAGAATCTTCTGTGGAAACATCCGTTGAAGAAAGTAAGCGAGGAGAGGTGAAAGGAGCTGCTGGTGAGATCTCAGTTTCCAGCACTGAACTGAATCGTATCAAAAGCCTGGAATGGGAACTGGCCCAGGAGCAGAAAAAAGTGTTTGATCTAAAGTGTAAGTTGTAGTTTTTTCTTTGTTTTATTCTAGGTTAGTCCCATATAACAATTATCTTTAGGGTATTGTATAACTCCTGACACTTGTTAGTTGTCTTAGTAGATAACTTATTGGCGTTTTGAAAGTATTGACCAAAATGGAAGTTAAACATTTTCCTTACTTGATATGCCATATAAAAACTGGTAAATTTAAATGCCTGTAATTAACTATTATAGGTTGTACATATATCCAAAAATTTACCATAAGCAATTAATATTTGCTATTGTTAATACGTCAGAAATATTAACCATTTCAAAGTCTAAAAGAATTTTTGTGATGTAGATTTATGTTATCTAAGTCTAATGTAGACCATTAAATGTTTTCTCAGATGTTTAATTTTTTAAAGTAATACTTTTTTTTTTTTTACTGTTACAGATTGTAAAGTAGTGTGAATATGACTTGTGAATATAAGCACATTAGATTGCTTCATGTCATTACATATGCTTGTATTTAATTTTTGTTATACATGTGTGTGTGAAAAAAATTTTTTTTCTAACAAACAAAATAATGTTAAACTAGATTGTATTCACAAAGATAAAAACAGAGATCAGAGAAGTGTGATATTACCATTAGATTCATTTATCTTTTACAGTACAAAAACACTTTTGCAAAATTTGTTCTCTGTGTTACAGTTCTTAATTCAAATTATGCATCTAGGTTTATATTATTTTCTTTTATTTTATTGCTTGATGTCGCTGATAAAAATAATTCCTTATGATTTTACAAAACTATGTACATATTTATGTGATTATTGCCGTGAGCACAGTAGGTTGTGAAAACTTTTAAGGTTATATTTTCATCCGTCTGTATTGTACTATTGTCCTTGTTATTGTTTTGTTCAGTAATTTTCTTTATTTAAAATGTGACAAAGTTTTTTTTGATAAGGCTTACATTTTGTTTGCAGGTACTTTGGAAACTAAGGAAAATGAATTTGCAAAGCAGAGAAAAATCCTTAAGCAAAAGTATGAGATGCAGATATTCGAATTGCAGAAGGATATTCGCATCTTGAAAGCACAGGTGAGCTTTCTTTTGCTTTACAGTATTTTCTGCTTCTTTGACTCTTTTTCCTAGCAGGAAGTGCACATTTTTATAAGACTAGCATTCTTGCAGTTACGTACTCTGACCATGCTTGGCAGCTCGGCACACATATGCACCAGCAGTCTTAGGGTTCTCCTGTTATTTAATATTGTATTAGTTGCAGGTTATGATTGGTGATGAAATTAGTTAGTCCAAGTAGCAATTGGAGTTTTATGGTTTAGTTCAGAGTGGCTGCAGGAGAAATTATTTCTCCAACCCCCCCTATACATTCTCTTTTTCTCTTTCCTCACACACACACTCGCACAATTTTTCTCTATTCTCATTCCATTCCCAAAGAATTAGAGTGCACTTTTGTATTGTGTGCTTCCCCACATACTAACTTTTGGCCGAAATTGTAAAAAGTTAACATGTGCATGTAACAGGTGCTGTAGCGCTGCAATCTGCTGCACCAAGTCTCTTCTCAACAATATATAAACAAATATTAAATTTGGTTGGCTCGGTTCATCAACAGCAATGAGCATAGTCATGATGGGAATATAATATACTGGTCTATGTTCCAAACACACTGCGTGATTATATTATCCTTTATTTGATAACTGTTACGTCTAAAACAGAAAAAAAATGTGTGTTCACACCACACATTTTGCAAATGCAGGTTAGTTCTGTGGCCGGTAGTGTTAAACATTTTGCCTGGTAAACTGAAAAAAAAATTTACGAGAGATGAAGACAAGTAGCATTGTTGACTCCTTTATAACCAGAGCTTTACATGTATGTGATCTCATCGCCATTTCAGAAGAAAAACTTGCCTGCAACACATGCTAGAGTGCTGTCCTGCGGCCACATTTTTTTTACATTATGAAATACTTAATTATAACTTTTACATTGCTGAATTACATGTGAGAAATATTAAAAGGGGAATATTATAGCATAATTAAATTAACACGTGTTTTGCATCACAATTTTACAATTGTCAAGAGTGATAAAGACACAGATATGTTCCTCCTCTCTTCCCCTCTACAAAAACTACACAAATTTTAGAAAAAATCATTATAAATATTTAGTTACATTTCAATAAGGCATAATTTCCCTAACATCATGATAGCTTATCGTAGTCCTTTGAAATAAAATACTGTTAATTCTAAATACTTCATATCCAGGCATTTTAGACACAGTAAGCAACACCAGTAGAATTTGACTCAAAAAAGAACATTGGTATACACAGAACTGTCTGCTAAATACTCAATAGTAAAAAAACTTTTCATAAAAAATTAATTTGGCCTTAGGACCCCTTTAAAATACTATCATATTTTTTTTGTTGGAGACTGGCAAATAAAAATGAGAAAAGTATATATCTACAGGTATGGTCACCTGATGTGTAAATATGTTTTTTTTGCCAAACTTGAAAAAAAATTGTAACAATTTATATAGTCTATTCACGGTTTCTTCGGATGTTTTGAAACAAACCTGTGAAAAATCACCCTAGGTGTAATATGTCAACCCGTATTTTAAATAACTTGTATAACACAAATATATAACACTGTGATTAACTTCAAAGTACATATTGTATTCTTGAATAAATGAAACTTTTACTTAGTATCTTCTATAACGTGTAATATTTATTTCGTATCAAATACAAATTAAAAACAGTGAGAGCAGTGATGTGTTGGCAACGCCTAGTAAGAAATAGTTCACAGTTAAAAAATTGTTTTCACCTAGTTTTATGGTATGCTGTTTGTAAATTAAACATTGCCTATTGATATAATTAAATTTTTAGGTACCACTGAAGGAAAACACATTTCATTGTTACAGTTAAAAATATTAGCACAAATTACGGTCCGTAGGCCCTAGTGATATGAGATTTTTTTCTCGAAGAAACTTGAATAGGCGGAGCATAGCTTGTTTGTGTCTCTCTCTCTCTCTCCCTCTCTCNACCTCTCTTTACCTCTCTCTCTTCTCTTTCTCTACCTCTCGCTCTCTCTCTATCTCTCTCTACCTCTCTCTCTACCTCTCTCTCTACCTCTCTACCTCTCTCTCTACCTCTCTCTCTACCTCACCTCTCTCTCTACCTCTACCTCTCTCTCTCTACCTCTCTATCTATATCTCTCTATCTATATCTCTCTATCTATATCTCTCTATATATATGATCAAATTTTAGCATATTTAATATAGCAAAATAATTTTTGAATTTGTAATTTACAACTGAAACAAGATGTTATTGTTTGAGTACTTATAATAGTGGGACGGTTACAAATCTGAGGTTGCAGAAGTGGCGACTGACTGCATGATGTGGCGTGTTGCTGAACAAAGTGTTAATTTCTTTTGTGAAAAATACTGAAAAGTACTACATCAAGTTAGTACACATTGTGTTTTCTAAACCTACCTAGGCACGTTACGATGTTGTGATAAATCTGGTTTTCCGTGGCAGGAATAAATACACTTTAACATGTGTGACAACTGTGTGTTAAGAGTATTGTTGTCTTTACATTATGCTGAACCTGTGGGTGTGTGATTGCAAATATTGAATGTGTAAAATTTATACATTTTAACCATAAACTGTTTTTCTTGAAAGACACGTTTGTTTATTTATCTAAACGTAACTTTGTGCCCTAGGTGTTTGAAACACAATTATGTAACGTGCTTACGTTTCTGTGATTTGAATGTTTGCCACAATCCCAACAAAATACTAAGCCCAGCCAGATAAATTTAGATAAATAATGAAATAAACCTAGAAATCAGTACGTACCAATGCTTTGAAATATAGAGGGATAAAAGTTCTGGTAGTCCTATTTGTGTACATGTTCACCACATCTTTTAAGTTTGTCACTGCTATGTACATAATATAAGCGACGCAAGTTGCGTGCTTGAATTTACTGTGTCTTTTCGTTGGACGGGTTGTTCCTTCGTTTGGTTATTTCTTTAAAAGGATGTCCTCAGTTTAAATAAATATTAAAACGTATATCAATAAAGAGAGGTTAAATACTACAGTTCTCTCCCCTGTAGTTGTGACAGGGTTAAACACAGTCACTGAAAATTATTAACTTTTATTATGTGTAAAAATTATTAACTTTTATTATGTGTAATGTGCTACGTCCTGTATAACAAATATGTTTACAATATAATATAATAACCATCAGAACTACCATCAATACTGATATTGTTAAAAAGTCGTAAAGCGACCTAAATATTGTTATAAGTCTAAATTGTGAACATCCGTATGAAATGGAATTTGAAATACAACAGAATTCTTTGAACAGCTGAAAACAGTAAACAAAACATTTGACAGTTAAATTGTAAAAGTAACATGACAGTGTTTATATTTACATCTAGTGGAAGGATACATAATCAGTAACCAAAAGTAGAAATTTAGCAAGGTTTCAGAAAAGTGTGAAGTAACCATGAATGGCCTTTATCCAAAAGGTTACATTTGCTAACCATGCTTTTGTAATGAGATGTAAACATGGCAACTACTGTTATCAACAGTTAACTATTATAGTAGAAACCTACTAAAACAACCCTTCACGATTTCCAGAAATAAGGTTGTTATGATAGGTCAGTCGCTATAGATATTTTGGGGAATTTTTGACAGATTTTGACCCACTACCAACCCCTTAATATCGAAATTTGAAATTTCTTTTGCATGAAGTCTGTGTTTAATCATCTGCATCGCAAAAATAACACTCTTTTAAAATTAAATATAAATTTATTTTAATAGGCGGACGTCTTCTAAAAAAAGTTTTACCTACCCAAGAGGCTTACATGTAGCCTTCTCTTGTCTCCCAAAATATTAAAAACGTTGAGTGGTGTGAAGATTTGCAGAGCATCATAAGTTCATGTTCAATAATCGCTGGCATAATTTTTTTTTGCATGGAATATTAATTTAATTTAATTGTCAACTGTCTTATGAATAAAATGATACCACAGAAGGGTATCTGCGACCTCCTTTGTCGCCAATCAATTATAAAAACATTAACGTTGGCCATAGACCAATTTATCCGAGCGAAAATTCAATGTTTAGTGGTGTCACACTGGAAAATCGGAGGTTATTTCAACAAAATATTAGTTTATATTAATAAACAGAAGACTTTCAAATAAAATTATGCCACAGAAGGGTATCAGTAACCTCCCTTATCACCAAACAGTTACAAAAACTGTAACATTCGATGCTGTGTTATTTTGTGCCATATTTACAGACAAAACCAAACCTTTGTTATATATTCCACACACACACACACATGCGCGCACGTGCGCGCGCGTGTGCATGCGCACACAGCACACGCACATGCACTTACACTCACACACACACTCTCTCTCTCTTTTTCCAAAACCCAGGTTTTGGAAACTCTGGTTTCAACCGACGGTATAAACTCACTGGAGTGTCACGTCTGTCTGTAGTATCAGATGAACACCAAGGCCTGAACCCAGTGGAAGGGTGGTCAGTGGGTGGGTGGAGAAGGCTGGAAGTGAGGAAACGAGAATGTATCTGGTTCTCGTCAGAGACTTGCCGTGGTTTCACAGTCCAGAGTTATATTTACGAGTCAATTTTTAGGCTACCATGTAGCTGATGGCATGTCCAAAAAACCTTCTGTACAAAGTCTGTGTATGCAAGAAGAAATTAAAACATCACTTGTCAAGGAGAACATGTAATAAGTCGTCCACAAACAGTAATCAAACTCAAGAGAAATCTAAGTCGTCATAACACAATCAAAGTGATAAGGCAAGGGAGCAGAGCAAAATGGCAGGACAAACACTGAGGGTAGTCGCGTCACGTATGGAAATATTCGTCCACCTCAGTGGTGGAGTGTTGGTGGAGCTAATAAGTGTTGGCTAGCTGGTGGTATCTATTTGTAAATGAGCTGGCTGGGCCCATACAGCACTTACCAAGAGAAATTAAACATTCAGTAACTCAAAAAAGTGCAACAAATTAATTTTTTTCAGCCAATTTCCCTCAAATTTTCAGTTTTTTTTTCATCCAAATTTTTTATGGTTTTTCTAAAATAAGTCATAATAGGAAAACTATCACTTTAAAGGGGTTGATATAGAGAGATCCTGCTGTAGTTTTGGTGACATTTCTGAATTTGCATACTCATTATTCACAAGAGTTGAAACCCTAAAATTGTGAAAATTTCAATATTGCTGTCCTGGATGCAATTTCAAGTTTTATTGTAACCATTCAAACTGAAAACTTGAAGTCTTTCACATTTCCAAAAATGTTTCTACAGATGTAGGGAGTTGTAAAAATGCAAACACAGTCTCAATTAGACCTGATATTTTGAAACATAAATGGCAGGGCAAATGCTTTGATTTCTGCTTNAAAATGCAAACACAGTCTCAATTAGACCTGATATTTTGAAACATAAATGGCAGGGCAAATGCTTTGATTTCTGCTTGAGCTGGATGTTGAAATATTATAATTTTGTATTCAATTACATTTCCCAAAACCGACTAATTTTTTTTTTTAATGAGTATGCCAGAGTTTAGTTATTGTCCCTTAAAATAGTATATTAAAACACTGAAACAGTTTAATAATTTGGAATTATATCAGAGTTCCATTTTTGTATTAGACGGTCTTAAGAGTCCTATGCACACGGTCTTGTGGATAAACTTTCAGTGCCTTTTTTGGTAGAAAATGTAGTTTCCCAGAGCAAATGGAAAATCCAGTTTTTTTATGCAAAAACGAAAGGATGAATCTATGAATCTATGTTTCTATGTATTGTTAAATGTATGTTTGAGTTTTGACATAATTTAAAATATTTCTCAGTATATGGTTTTTACACTATAATTTTACGAACTGTATGCAACTCTAAACAAAAAAAATGAAAATACACATACCTAGAGTATAAAATTCTAATTAAAACGATACATAATAGTCTCCTGAAAAAAATGCATTTTGATTTTGTTTTTATTGGGAGGTTTTTCCCTCACATGGCGTTCCTTGAGCTGGTTGCGAGGGAGTGGGAGGAAACATTGTCTGCAGTCTGCAGCTGGTAGAGACGAAATGTCATCCTCAACCACGACACATGCAGAGCAAAGGTCAGCAGGCGCCCGGCCCCGTTGGTTAACAGTATCGGAGTGCCAGAGGTGTGAACTGCATGAAATCATAGTATGAAGCGCACAGGTTCTCAATGACACAAGCCAGGGCACGAGAGCAGGCTGGGCCAAGCGCAGAATAAAGGCAGTTTTGTAACGCGAGAACGGTTTCTTCTTCATACCCTTTTGTGTGTCATGGTTCGTCATTACCATGCGCACCATTCATTCATTCATTCATTCATTTTATAAGATGTTTTGCTTCTGTATATTTTACATAGTTAATTTTAAATAGTCTAAACATGAACTCGCACTAAAAAACTAACCTTTTTTGAAATTTTCAGACTGCAGAAAATTTGAGTGTATATTTTGTATACAAATAAGTTAAAAAGTGTAGTATTTTAGTTGCAGTCGTACTTAAGACAACATACTTTTAACTATGTAAATAGCCTTTAGAATACAAAATTTTAGCTGAGCTGTGTACAATTTATAATTTCATTTAAAATGTACTATAATATTGAAATTTTTAATTGTAACATAACCGTAATAAAATTAGCTTTTTATTAATATGGGAGGTTCATAGTTTACCAAAATGCTGACATATTATTTTAACCCACCATAAATGTACGAGAAGAAAGGTTCTGCTTCCAAAATATGATGTGGGAAAAAAAAAAAAAACAATAAATGTTTCCTTAAAATTATTTATAAAATTTTTAGAATTATATACAAAGTTATTTTCAGAAGCANNNNTGTTACAAACGATACAGTATGATAAAACTACAGGAAAGAATCTTGATTGTGAACAAAAATTGAACTATCACCTTATCTTATGATACTCCAATCATAATGTAAGAATGCTTTCCTTTAATCGGAATCTTTCAAAATATAATAATTTTCTTCGCATCCTTGCCATTTTTCATTAGGTATGATTCCAGCCAGCCCTATAAATTTTGCAGTGTAATATATAATTCAACAGCACTGCGCACTCGCTGCCCTTACCCACTTCGTAGAGATCAATGCATGGCCCTGAAATTCACATTATTTTAATACAAAATGTGCTGTACTTGATTCTGTCCTATCAAACATGCACGTGTGCAACCACGACTGTTATGTTCGTCTCTGTGTGAACCAGATTGCTACGCTATTTTTTCATAAATATTGAATACTATGAAAAGCATTAACGTTGGACATATATGTGAGATTTTGACCTACTATTGAACCACCGTAAATGTACAAATTCATTTTACTTAAAGTACGACAGAAAGTTAAAGCATACATATTTCAACGTAAGCAAAATCAGCACTATAAAATGACAGTACTTCAAATATAGATTACTGAAACACCACCTTTCTCCCTTTCTTTGCTCTTCCTGTCAAAGTCACGACACGTGATACTTAAGTTTCACACTCTGCTCTATAATATGTGTCTAAAAATAGCCAGTCTACAATTTCAGGAATTTCCCACCATAGAGTTCACACTCAGGATTTCCAAATTGGGAGATATTCTGCTTTTTTGGCTACACTTTCTATGATCACGGGGCTACAGAATTCTGTTTGGCAGCTGGCAAGCAATCTGGGCCAAAAAAGATAATAAATTATTTTCTTTTTCCACCCACATGTATTTCGGCTACATTAGGCATGTTGTAATATTACAGTAATAGGCTGGGCGCACACTTGCAATTTCCTTTCACTGCAACTGAAAAATCGCTTTTGCCAAAATTTAGTTTTATGTGTGCACTGCAACCGATGAACCACTGGTTTTGACACAGTATCACTATGAATTTCGTTGAAACAGAATGCGTGGTCACACTTGTACTTCGTGCCAAAGCAAAATGACTCAGATGAAGAGATTTAGGTGGTTGTTAACATCGAGGTCTTGAGAACTGATGAAGGTGAAGCACTGAAAGGAGAAACGGGAGATCCCGGAGAAAACCTGCTGACCAGCGGCATCGTCCTGCACAATTCCCACATGCAAAAATCCAGGAGTGACCCTGCCGGAAATCGAGCTCAGTTCGCGTAGGTGGGAGACGACTAGTCTAACCACTAAACCACCATGGCCCCCTTCAAGCCAGAGACTACTGCAAGGACTTTTCTACAAATTATTTGAAGACTTGTGCGATCATCCTTGTGAAATGTTTTGGTATTACTAAATGAGTAAAAACTATTTTGTTGAAGTTAATTGGACCAAACATTATGTACAAGAACACAAGATGGAGAATGTCTATCTCATGTAAGGAGTGTTTATCAGTAACCTTGAGGTAAGTTAAGATGAGCACAGAAAACAGACACATACGCTACGTGAAGCAATTTATTGCAATGCCAGTGTCTAAAAAACATACATAAGGGTGGGTGGGAATTCGTGAATACGGAATGTGGCATATGTTTCAATGGTAAAATGTAAGGCGAAAATACGTTCAGGTGAAATTGCATTTGAGGCTTAGTTTTTGAAAAAACCGACATGGCATGTCTGGAATGAGTCAGAGCAAGTGTGTGTTAATGGGACGTGTGTGGTGGTGTGGGAACNAAAAAACCGACATGGCATGTCTGGAATGAGTCAGAGCAAGTGTGTGTTAATGGGACGTGTGTGGTGGTGTGGGAACTCTGTGGCGTAGGTGACAAGGCGGTGTTACGGTGGAAGAAAGCAATTGGGCTCAGTATTGGTAAATAGCCGTGGCATGGCAAGTGGATTGGCTGTGGGTGGGTGGATTTGGGCGGCTTTTAACATCGTGGGCGAAACGAGGTGAGTATGAAGCAGCGCTGGAATGTAAGGGCGGGGTAAACTGGAGATCTCCAAGAAAATCTGCTGTCCNAAACGAGGTGAGTATGAAGCAGCGCTGGAATGTAAGGGCGGGGTAAACTGGAGATCTCCAAGAAAATCTGCTGTCCAGCGGCATCTTCTGGCATGATTCTTACATGCAAAAATCTGGGAGTGACCCCGCCGAGAATCGAACCCGATTCGCCTAGGTGGGAGGTGAGTAGTTCAACCACTACACAAAAAAAAAATTTGCGACATTGAAATTACAAAAGACAACCAGTTTTGGAAGAAAGAAATGAAACCCAAACTTCTGCAGTTCTATTATCGCTGAATGCTTCCCGCGTTAGTGAATCCCAGATGTACACGAAATACGGAAATTCGTAATCCATTCTACATAAGCCAAGCTCAGAAAAAAAAGGAAAAGAAAAAAAAAGCTCAAATATTGCAAAGTTAAGAACATTAGACATTTATACATTTCTGACTTGCATTGCTATAGTAAAACAATCTGTAAATTAGATACATTAGTTTCTTGTGTTGTAGGACATTCAAAAATTCGTTCGGGGAAAAGTAAAATTTAAACAAAAGACATGTTCGTGTGGCTTGAACTTTTTGTCATGTAATTGTTAGACTTTATTTTAAAGTATTTTGTGTTTTTTGAGTTAGTAATTGTGCTTGATTTGCTAAAATCATCTATAAAGTAAAGTGTTTCCTGTATTGTAGAACTTACAAAAAATATTCTGGTGATAAGAAAAATAAAAGTTTCAGTAATACCAAGTTATTGTGGTTTACACATTTTTGACTTTACTTTATGTTGAAGATATATTATATTTTTAGTACCTACTTGTGATTGTAATTAAATTGCTAAATTCAATTAGTAAATTATATATTAGTTCTTGTTTTGTTAAACATTCAAAAATTTATTTTTGCCTCAATAATAAATACAGGACAGTAAGGTGGTATGTTCAGTGTTCTGTAGACCTACATTGGCACCTCTTATTTTATGATATAAGTCTATTAACACCTTTTCAGCAGCGGTTGAAATATGTATATAAAATAACATATAAATTAAATTGTTGGTTAATTTAAGTCAAATATAGGTATAATTATTAATAGCCCAAACCNTATATAAAATAACATATAAATTAAATTGTTGGTTAATTTAAGTCAAATATAGGTATAATTATTAATAGCCCAAACCTTTCTCTCGAATCCTGTGCTGTCTTATGAACCACATCGCTTACAAAAACAGTTAAAATCTGACCAAATATACAGTTTACAATAGATATTCCTATTGTGTACATGGATTCACGGACACACACAGTTGAAAGGTGACCAACTCTCTCGTTTCCATGTGCACGTAAGTGTGCGTGCTTTGTCGATAAGAGTCGTAGTGTTTCAAGCTTCCGTGTCCGTTATATGTACATATTGACGTCCGTGTCTTAGAACCTTCCTTCATTGAGTAAAGATATATTTACTCAATGGTACCTGCCGTACAGTGGCTGTGACATGTATGGACGATCAACTTATATTTTAGAGTATTTAGTTATAAATGGTAATATATTGTATTAAAAAAACCACTGTCATACATTGTTTGCAAGCTACGAATATTAATCAGTTATAAAAATAAAAATCAAATCAAAGGTGTTTCGTTGTTGCAGGAAGGACAATGTTAATTTTTGGAATGCACAGAATTTAGTGCAAACATACCACTAAAATTTAAATAAATGTTTTTTAGGGTATTGGTTTGTTCACTATAGCCAAGCTGACTGTCATGTGCAAAAATATCCTGACTTTTCTCTGTCATGTGCCAAAATTTCCTGACTTTTCCCGGTCATGTGCCAAAATTTCCTGACTTTTCCCGGTCATGTGCCAAAATTCCCCGACTTTTCCCTGCCACGTGCAAAAAAATTCCCTGCCACGTGCAAAAATTCCCCGACTTTTCCCTGCCATGTGCAAAAATTCCTCATTTTCCCTGCCACGTGATATTTCCCTGACTTTAGCCTGCCACGTGATATTTCCCCAACATTCTCTTGTGGATGGATGACCTGTATATAGCCAAGATATTTTTGGAGTTCAACACAATCTAAAAGATGACATAAATAAGGGAAATAAAGATGCTCTGAAAACTGCTTCACCCCTCACAGCAGGCAGCCCTATACACAATGCCCTCTCCCTTCGTCCTTCGGCCAGGGCCAGGAGCCCAGGAGCGGATCACCGCTTCGGTTGAACAGCATGGATAGACTGAAGGAGAGGTAGAGTGCATCCTCCCTTTCCCCCACCTTACCTGCTTTGGGACGTGCCTACACAGCCATGAGCTTGCCTTGCACCAATACCAGCCTTCTCCAGCCTTCTCTCTTGCCTCTGGGACACACCCACCAATGCGATTTTTTTCGCTTGCTTGCTTCAAGATATGTTCTATGGACTGGCTGCATATACCTCTTAAACACAGTCATTGGAAGCTCTCTGCACCAATATGATTACTCCTTGCAAGCTTGTCTCTCCAAGATTCTTTCTATGGACTAGAACCACCTAAGTGAAAGAATCACTTCACCCCAGAGGNCTTGCAAGCTTGTCTCTCCAAGATTCTTTCTATGGACTAGAACCACCTAAGTGAAAGAATCACTTCACCCCAGAGGCGTATACAAGGGGAGGGCCAAGCGGGTCCCCTGGAGATTGTTGAATGCCATGATGAAAACAGAAAGCAAAATTCATCTATATTAATTACAAACAGTTTATCCATTAATAACCTTGTCAAANTTGCCATGATGAAAACAGAAAGCAAAATTCATCTATATTAATTACAAACAGTTTATCCATTAATAACCTTGTCAAATGTTGGTGACTGTAGCATTATGCAAATATGGAGACTGAAAAAACCATCAAGGTAAACTTAGGTAGAAATAACCAGGTGGTATTTTGATTTTATATATATCATAGTATTTATTAATGCCATGTACCCCCTCCCCCAAAAAAAAATACACTGTGTGCATTACTGCTTCACCCCATACACTTGAGTGTAGGATAACTGCTTGATTGCTGTTCTGAGATGATTTTTTAACATAATTGTAACATCAAGTGAAACTTCTATCATTAAATTAAAGAAATTGCAGCAATATCAGATTTACATTAAAATTAAAACTTAATTCTTTACTTAATGTGTTTTAATATGTTGTATGATACTGATGCTACAAATACCTCAATGCCTGCAGATTCTTGAAAAAATTCTTTAGTTGAGATAAAGGGCTTTTGTGATATTATTTACTTAGTCATGATCAGCACATTTCTTACAGTGAACTTCGAAACTGGTATAGAAATCTAATTGTTCATGTACACTACCTACAGTGTTTCTTGATGGAATCTACAGTATATGTTGAATATGTGGGAAGTAACTGGGGTGTATACAGTGCACCTCGAAACAAAATAAAATGTCCATATGAACATATGCTCTAGGTTCAATGTTTCCTGAGGTGAGGCCTTCCAAGTTTCTGCCAGAATCGTCAATAGTCTTACTTGATGCACACGGTTTGTGTTGCTACAGCCCTGCCTGTGTATCAGCAGTGATTTACTCTGACAAGAGATGCTTGACATGTCCACCTTGCATCTGAATACGTGCCTGCTCACGTTGCATAAATGACTGACATATCCAGACACCTTAGGTGTGCCACGAACCTGCTGGCAACTTTGTTTCACATCATAACAAAGTATTGCAATGTCCATAACAGATGTTGCATAAACAATTGTCTTGAGGTATCCCCACTGATAATAATCCACTGGATTGAAATCAGGGAAATGTGCAGGCCATGGAACCGCTCATCCAGATAGGCTCTGGCTGCTCAACTGTGCACCTCGTGCACCATCATGCATGAACCACATGCAGTGTATAAAATCCAATCAAACGTCCTTGAGAAACAGATGTAACTGTTGTTGCATAAAGTTAAAGTACAGTTGACCAGTCAAGCATTTGGTGTCCAGCATTCAATGGATGTAAATGGTGAAGTGGGCCTAGCAACACACATTTCACATTCGTATCTACTACACTCTGAACACACAGGAGTGTCCCGAATGCCAACAGCAGATACAGTGACATGGGCCNTTCACATTCGTATCTACTACACTCTGAACACACAGGAGTGTCCCGAATGCCAACAGCAGATACAGTGACATGGGCCATTACTCAGGAACTATTGAACCTAGGACATATATTTATACAGTTTTTTGTTTCCTTTTGAGTACTGCTGTCCACACCCTGGACTTAAAATACAAAGATTTTATTCCGATGTATCACTGGTGTTACACTTATATTTCATAATGTATTTCTGAACACACAGTTTCACTTCAGTTTCTGGTTCATGGTTAATAATTAATACCAATTTTTAATGCCTGTAATTTTTTTGTCTGCTGTGCATCCTTGCTCATGTAAAAATTCCCATGGAGTTATTGACTAGTAAAACATGTGTTTATTAAATTATTGTAATTGTTTATCAAACATAAATACAGTGGGGTTGACACAAATTCTTACTGTAATATAAAAAAAAATTTTTTAGTGAACGCCAATAAAAATTTTGTGTATTTAATATGATGTTATGACTTAAAACTACTTTACATTATTTACTGCTAGCATTATTGTAGATATACCAATTAGTTTTTACTTTAAAATAAATGCAGTTTGTGGCAGAGAATTTTGTCAGTGGTTGATTGCAGAAATGTTCACTTGTAGGACCTGCTTAACTGGCACTTAAACTGTGTTGCAGTGTGTCTGAATTTTTTATTTTTTATTTTTTTTCAAAAAGAGAAAATATTAACTTAATTCCCAAAATGTTATTCTTCAATATAACAGACTACAGACAAGGTTTGAATGTTACTTTCCATATAACGTGCTCATTATAAACACTGTGTCAGAACCTCCAACATAACTGAAAACAGTCTTTTTAGTCTACTGTTTCTCAAACTTTAACAACCAGATACATGCAAAACTGGGATAGAAACCTGCACTGAACTTTTACTACAGTCTTTCTACCTGTAAAATTATGTCTAAGGCTTTATATAAAATGCAGCATGTTGGAAAGCTTTTAGGATAGTTTTATACTTGGGGCACTTAATGTGAATGTGCCTTCATCACCTGTATTAATCCCCTTTTACTGTGCTCTAAATAGCCCCTGGTAGGCAAGAACCTTAACCATGAACCTGCTTGTGGAGTGACTATCTCAGTGTTGATTCATTTGTTTGTGGTAGTATTTGTATAATTTTCTTAGTATATCATCCACATCATTAATGCTGTTCACATATTCAGGTACATTACATTGACTAATGCAAAGTACAGTAAAACAGTTTTTAGATGTTCCCTTTTAAGAAGTTTTTAGGCTTAATAAATTTGCATAATTTTGCACTTGGTCTATGAACACCGTCGAATCAATTTGACTTTCATAAGAAGTTTTCCTGATATGTAAGCCTAAATTTGTTTGGTTCCTAACTAAACTTCTTAGGAGAGTTTTACTGTAAATATAGAATGTTATGTAAGTGGACTTGTTGCTCAGCAGATTGAGGAACTCGAAGCAGAGGGCACAAGGCAGAAAGCAGCCAAGGATGGCATTGGTGAGGAGCAGCGCATAGCCCTCCTGGAGAAGGAACTTCAGCAGCAGGAGCAGTTGATCCTGGGATGCCAGCGTGAGAACCTTCGACTGTGCCAGGACATCCGGCAAGCCAAGGTAGGTGCTGCTGTAGCTCCGTGTTACACTTCCTGTGAGCCTGTTAGCTAAACAACTTCCACTGAAAATGCAATAAAACCCTTTTAAGTAGTTCCCTTTCAAAAAAGTTTTCCCACTTGATAAGCTTAAATTTTTCAGTCCGTTTAGAAATTTCTTATAAGAGTTGTACTGTCTTTTTGTATTAAAATTTTTTAATTTGTAGTGAATGTTTTTGTGTAAAAAGTATTACGTATGAGAGTTTGTTGTTCCGGTAAAAACGAAAACTATGACCTCCTGGTTTTTTATATTCTGAATGATTTTGATCCCTACAAGATGCTTATAAATTATGAGTCGTGCAGCGGAGGCTGTTCTAAATTATCATGGGTTCAGCCTCCATCAACTTACGAACATAAATAGGTATCACTGCTACATCTGACTCCAAACCAAGAATTTGATTCATTCTTTTTATAAAGCTGATATAAGTAACACAAATCACAAAGTTTTTGAGCTTGTTTTGTTTATTGCTTATATTGTAAGTGATGTATTTACATAGGAAAAAACTTGTATGTGTATATGGGTCATATCAGTGTAAGGGTATGGCAGAACTTTGAATTTACATTCCTCTCATTTACATTTTTCCTGTGAATACACCAGTTTTAGTCCCACAGTTTTCCCAGTATTACATTCATAACATTTATTCTGCCATTCATTATATCTTCCCCATATTTATTGCTTCTTTTTAATGTGATCTACGGAATTTTGAAAAGTCCACGTGTTGCTATTCAGTTTTGAGAACTTGTCCATGGAGAAATCCTGTTATGCATTTTGATCATTGATTCTAAACTCTTAACAGCCCACGTGGTAATCATGCTGAATGATGTCGCTGTTTGGTGGAATTTCTCGGGGATCTCGAAGCTTACCTGCCCTTGCATTCCGATGTTGCTCCGTTTGCTACCTTATTTCACCCTTATTGGCTCTCTAGACCTGTTGTTAAGAGCTGCCCAGTCTTTTCCACTCCACTCTTAAACAGTAATTTTTGTCACTTGGTAGTGATTGTGCCATGTACTGTATTAGCAGAGCAATTGAACATTCCGGATACCACATTTAGAGTGAGTGAAGAGATTTGGGCGGCTCATAACATTGCATCTTGAGAGCAATACCACATTAAATGTGAATGCCCATGTGAGGGCATTAGCTAAGAATTCTGCACAATGGAGTGAGCATATGGTCAAGATAATAAACTGATGTTGAAATATAGACCTGGGTGACATAGCCAAAACATGGTTTGTCCCCGTACACTGAAGTGTTCCACGTGATATAAAATTAAATGAGAAAGTACTATACAGATTTGAACATACTTTGGTATTGACAATTTTTCTGTCTTTTTAAGAAAAATTGCAGTGTCGTGCACAACATGGTTTCTAGTAAAAGTTTCAACCCTGAAATGATTTTGCACTGGGAAGAAAATGCTGCAAGATACTGAAGGATATCGGAAGTAGATTGGAATTAATCATTATTTAATCTACTTCCTTATAAAACTTAAATTTGTGGAAATTGTGAAGTAAACAGAGGTGAACTTTGTTGTTTACAAAAAAATGCTGGCAGAAGTGAAAAACTTTCCTTTAAAACAATTAGAATACCTGAATATAGGATGACCTCGAAAATAGGAATATTCCCACATTTTTAGTTTGGTCTAGAGTAAAAATTAATTTCTTCACAAGTTACTTGGATTTTAATTCATCTTGATTTTCATCTTGGCACTTAAAGGTTTTAATATGAGATTATAAATTCCAAACTTAAATGTTCTATTTTACACAGGAAGCGAAAGCGTGACAGTGACTTTGAAATTAAATGTAGTACTGTTTGTGTCTAAAAAACTGTAAGCGAAAAACTTTTGGTCAGTTCTATGCAGAGCTATTAATAATGCAGTGCTCCACACCTCAAATGTATAAAACTCGAGGGAATTTGCTATTTCTTGTTCCATCCCAATATTTATTTCTAATTGTAAGCCAGAGCTTGTTAACTTCTTAAAGATTTTTATCTTGCACTGTAATGAAATATATGTGTATAATCAAAAAATTTGACCATCATTTGCTAATACTAGAAAACTGACTTAAAATTTTTAGTATGTCAAAATGTGAGCTTTAGTTTATGGATTTAAAAGATTAAATTTAACGTAGAAATTCTTATATCCTCGTAAATGTACTGTCAGTAAAACCATGACTTTACCAATAAAAAATTGACTTGTAAAATAAAATTCTGCTTTAACTTTAATATTTTTATCACTTAATATAAATCATAAGAATTACATAGTTGTTGATGTCCTTATTATCAGTGCAGCAGTTTGTCTTATCTGTCTACCAATTTGGCAACGGCCGGTCCATCTGTCCATCTATCCGGTTGCGGTCGGTCCGTCTGTCCACCTATCCAGCTGCGGCCGGTCCGTCTGTCCACCAATCTGGCAGCGGTCATCCGTACTCTCCCAAGGGGTGCTGAATGCAGTATACTTTCGTGAATTGAAATGGACTGTAATCTGCCAGTATCCACTCCTCAGGTTTAGGGTTGAAGATCCAAAAGGGGTAGTAAGGTGATATATAAATGGAGTCCATCAAGTAGACACAGCTTAGCCTCTTATGCAGTTCTCTCACTGTCACATGCTTTACCCTGGAGGCTGAGCAACCTGGTGAAGGTTGTGGGAAACCCCAGTGGAAGCCATGTCAGGTGCAAATGCGGAACGGGAGGCTGGCCAAGGCCTAAACCAATAAGCTTGGAAAAGGGCCTCACCAGCTTGTCCCTGCAAGATGGGCTAGAAGCCTAGGGTTGGTGACGGATGAGCCAGAAGGCCAACATCAACAACCATAGCCTTGGTGAGAGAAGGCTACCACTACAAAAAAAGCCACACTAGCCTGCCTATAGGTGATAGTCCCACTTGCCAGGTGTAGGCTGTGACAGGTCTATTAAGCCAGCGGCTGAAAAGCAACCCTATTTGATTAAAGCAAACTTGAAATGTTGAATGGTGTTCTCTAGTAACATATTTATATCAACTGTTAATGATGAAGTCTTCAAGTTTGATTGTTTTGTCTATTACATTTTCCCCTGATTTTTGCATTTTGTATAATATATTATCTCTAGAATAGTATGAAAAGAGGTTTTTACTGTATAGTGTAATATAATTGTATCCCATCTTTCCCCTTTTCTTTCTCTTATTTAAACTGTCGTAATTTATGCAGAATTTCTTTAGTGACCAAGGTGAATAAAATCCGTCTTGCCTACGTTCAGCAACAAAGCGTAAAATAATCATAATTATGAATGAAAACGTGAGGGAACATCACTTTGTAGTAATNGCCTACGTTCAGCAACAAAGCGTAAAATAATCATAATTATGAATGAAAACGTGAGGGAACATCACTTTGTAGTAATGAGGTTTGTGTAAACCAAACTGAAGGAAAAAAAAATTTAATTTAACAACATTTTTTAAAGAAAGTTATAATTTATCTAGAACTGGCAGGTACAAATTACAGAATCATTTTCAGNGCCTACGTTCAGCAACAAAGCGTAAAATAATCATAATTATGAATGAAAACGTGAGGGAACATCACTTTGTAGTAATCAGGTTTGTGTGAACCAAACTGAAGGAAAAAAAAATTAAATTTAACAACATTTTTTAAAGAAAGTTATAATTTATCTAGAACTGGCAGGTACAAATTACAGAATCATTTTCAGTAGGTTATTTACGTGTATAGCACTCATTAAAAATAGAATACGCTAGTAGGTATAGAGTCAATAATGTGTAAATTTGTAATAAATAAAAAAAAATTCATGACTTGACAAATTATGTGTGTAGCTTTCAGTGTGGAATGAATAAAAAATTACTTTACTCATTTTAAATATTTCACTTGAAAAAAAATTTGTTTTTGCACTTTTCTCTTTTTAGAATACTTTTAAATACCAAAGTGTTTCTGTATCATCGTCATCATCATCATCATCATCAGTAGTACTTGACAGCACATTTTTCAATGTGCATAAAATATGGCTAGTGACTTCCTNTCATCATCATCATCATCATCAGTAGTACTTGACAGCACATTTTTCAATGTGCATAAAATATGGCTAGTGACTTCCTGGTAGACAGTAGTGCACACTCATAATTTTCACTATTGTCACCTCTTCTTGTGTCTTCAATTCTACCACTTCAAGAATGAGCCTCCACAACATGGCATGGGAGAGGGGGTGTGAGGGAGAGAATGAGAGAGGGGGTGTTTGAGGGAAAGCACCGGAGAGGGGATGTGTGTGAGGGAGAGTACGGGGAGGGTGTGTGTGCAAGGCAGAGCATGGGGGAGGGTGTGTACGCAAGGGAGAGCATGAAGAGGGGGTGTATGCAAAGGAGAGCAGGAGGAAG
>NQII01002272.1:340637-366644 GCA_002778355.1 Clitarchus hookeri | reverse complement strand
TTTCAATTTTATGTACAATTGTCTACACGTAAAAACTTGTGTTCTACCCAGAATTTTTGCCACCTGTTTTTGTATTTTAAATATTAAATAGAATATGCAATAGAATGCAGTAGAATTGCCCCAAAAGATAACACTTGCTTTTTCTGACGAGGCGACATTTTTTGTTAGTGATGTAGTGAACCGGCATAACATGCATAATAGGGGTTCAGGACCCTCTTGTGAGGTGTCAAAGTGTACAAGAGGCAGCACAAAGGTAAATTTTTGGTGCATAATTTTGCATGGAGAAATGATAGGAGCATTTATTTTCTCTAGGGGCACCATCACATCTACAGTGTATCTGTACATGTTGTAATTGTTTGCTGTTCCTCAGTTGCTTGAGTATCACCCAGATGTCATTTTTCAACAGGATGTTGCACCGTCTCATTGGGGTTTGGAAGTGTATGCCTATCTTGATACAACTTTTCCTAAACGATGGATCAGTTGTAATGGCTTGGCAGCTTGGCCTCCATGCTCCTGTGATGTTGGCTAATGTATAGACAGAAATTGAATATCGACTAGATGTGCTACATGCTATCAAGGGTGCTCACATGGAGACCTACTGATGTGTTGTCCTGTTGCAACAAAAAACTTGGTTAATTTGCCAACATTTTGGCACCGGTTTCACGCCTCTATCTTACAC
The DNA here is from genome assembly GCA_002778355.1 of Clitarchus hookeri. Lineage (NCBI taxonomy): Eukaryota > Metazoa > Arthropoda > Insecta > Phasmatodea > Phasmatidae > Clitarchus > Clitarchus hookeri. The sequence continues at coordinate 365,965 of NQII01002272.1, read as the reverse complement.
ACAGCGGATTTAAACAAAGTTTGTTTTCAGGGAAAGACTTTTCAGGCATCCTGTATAATCTACAAATGAACAGACCCTGCATGTGGGTGGTGTAATATTCTTGGAAAACAAAATGGTAATGAGTGTTCTCGGGCATTTTTAAATGTCTTGACACGGTACAAGATGGATTGGATAGAATTGACTGCGACTGTGACAATATGCATTACATGTGTTGTCTTCAGGTTGTCCTTTCAACCTTATTAAATATATTTTAGTATTTTTACTGAAATGTGTATTGATTAAAATTAATTAATAACAAATTTCTTTTAGGTTTTATTGAAATTGTTTTATGTTCTAGTAATAACATATGGATTTTTGCTATAAAATTTACGTGACAAAATGAAAAGATTTTAAAAATGAAATGAGAACGTTTTGTAAAAAAAATCAGCTCATTTTATTTGAGGGTTCAGGAATTAAGTTTTTTATGTTTATGTTTGCAGTTGTAATTTCTTTGCATGTTGAAAGATGTACCTACATATGGGAAAGCAACAACAAATTAAACACAAACTAAACTAATAAGCCTACTTTCCTCTACATGAGTGCAAATAAATTTTAGTGAAGTTCGTAAAACCTTAGATGATAGTTAGACATTGACATTTCATTTACTGTAATATCATTAGAGATGAAACCAAAAACATGTGAAACAGTACCAAGACAATTAAAATACACAAGTGACTTACCTGGGATACGAATTCAGAAAAACTCGTAAAATTAAGCTAGTTTGCAATCAACTGCATCACGGAGGTAAGATTTGGAGCATCAATTTTGGATGTAATCAGTTTAATGTTTTGAATGATAGGGTTCACTAATCTAAAATATTTACACAGCCATTATTTTGAAAATAAGTGCACGACTGAGCAACTAAAAACATGTAAGTTTACATGGCCTACCATAACGCTACTTGTATGAAAAATTTGGTGGAAATTGGTTGATTGGTACTTAAGATAAGGCATAAAAACCTTATTTTCTTAATCAGTGCTAGCTTACAAAACTGCCTTAAAAAAATGTTTTTTATAATATGCATCTAATAGATACTGTGAGCATAAAAAATTTTGTTATGCCAAATATATAAAAAATTTATATGGCCTCCATTCTGAAAACAGTGTCTGACCCTATTTAAATGATGTTACTTTACATGGCCTTATGTAGGTGTGCAAAATTTTGTGGAAATTAATTACATTTTTCCAGAAATATGGCAAAATGTTCATTTTGCTCACCTGACCCTACTTTGAAAAGAATCCGGCAAAAGAGGATCTCTGTATGCATAAATTATGCTTGTAATTAATATTGTTTGCATACAAAATTTGGTTGAATTTTGTTGAAACATATAGATATAACAAATTAATCTAAATTATTTATGTAAACCCCATTAAAACATGCCTGTTGTACATAACACATGTTAATTTACATACCCTACTGTAGCATTACTTGCGTAAAATTTTGGTATGAATCAGTTGACTGATTCTCGAGATATGGCATAAAACCTTAATTGTTCATGTGACAATCTTCATAAAGGAGGACATAAAGTTTAGTATTAGCATGTTCCATGATTGTCTTAGATAAAATATACAAAGCTAAATTTAAATCTGTTATAGTTTTGTAGATATAGCATATGAAGCTAAAATGTTTGCATAGGCACCATTCAGAAAATAAGAGACTTACATACTTAAAACACATAAATTAATATGGCCTACCACAGCACAACTTCTTCGCCAAATTTGAAAGAAATTGATTAATTGTTTTCCAATATATATATCATTTTTTTTTATTATTGTGGCACTTTCTTACAAAATGGAGGAAAAAAGAATCTCTGTGTAGACGCATTTGATGTTTTTTATATACACTCCCAGAATACAAAGTTAAGTTGGAACTGATTAAATGGTTTTGAAGATATAGCATACTATGCAAAAATTACTACATGGTCGCCATTTTGAAAATAAGTGCCTGACATACTAGAAACATATTTGCTCATATCAACTGCTGCAGTACTACTTGTTTCCCAAATGTGGTAGGAATCTGTCAATTTTTTCCAGAGATATTACACAAAAACTTAATTTATTCATGTAGCGCTGTCTTACAAAATGGCATACAAAAGTGTTTGTTGTTTAGCTTGTATGTTGCTTGTAATAGATACTGTCAGTCAAACTGTATGGTAGTTATACCAAATAAACCTAAAATATTTATATGGCCGCCATCTTAAAAATAAGTGCCTAATAAAGTTCAATTACTTATATTTACGTAGCTTAACATAGTATTACGTACGTGCCAAATTTGGCAAAAATTGGTTATGTAGTTTTTGATATATAACTTAAAAGCTTTGTTTTTTCATGTGGTGGTATCTTCCAAAATGGTGAACCAATAACAATATTCACTTCTGAAAATTCAATGCTTACACTTGTACTGTCAGCATACAAAATTAATTTAAATGGGTTGAACGGTTTTCGAGATATGACAAATCACCGTAAATTCTAAAATGGCCGCCATTTTAAAGTAAGTGCATGGCTTGGTCGTAAATTATAAAAGTCAGATGTCTTTACTTAGTACTATATTTGTATCGAGTTTGGTGAGATTTGGTTCACGCGTTAAAAAATCAAAGAGAGAGACACAGACAGGAAAGTGATCTCATGAGCCTTTCTTTTCTTCAGAAAGTAGGCTAAAAAGGAATTGCTATTACAAAAGACTGCCTTCTCATTATTTTTGCACACAAATAATTGAAATTTTTTATTACAGCCGTGTTTAAATTGGGAGATTTTGTTAACGTAATGGTCAGGTGAATTGATTTTGTAGCTTGTGAATGTTTATGAAAACACAAAATTACCAATTGCCACTATATTTGTTTTTTTTTATCAGGAGGCTGCATATTAGTTTAACGTATTTACTATCAATGAGAATGCATAATTAACTTAATTTGAAATGAAAAACTTTTTTTTATTATAATTAGTGCTTGAGATAATTTAGACAATGGTAACTTTATTGTGAAATATAAATTTTCTGCTTATAATTTTCAAATAAAGTGACATACAGATTTTTTAGGGCTTATATAAAATAAACATATACATTTTTAACAATTATATTTAGTTGAAATTACATTTTGGGTTAAAGTTTTGATGTATTTTTATTATTGCAAAAATAATGTGATGCTGACAGCTTCTGAATTGAGAAATACCAAGTCGTAAATGAGTACTGAATAACAGAATTATCAATATGAACATGACGTGAATCGGGCACGGGTTAATAAAGTTTATGCTTTGGTTAGTGAAAATTGCATAGAGCAATGGGATAAAAGTCAGGAACTTGGGAATGTTCAACAATGTAGTGTACAATTATCCAAGTATCAGTGTCAGGTGTGTTACGAGGGTATCTGTATCAGAACAAATGTAATATTTTTTAAGACCTAGACAACTCCAACAGTTTTTCTTTAGAATTTATCATACTACATATAATATAAGACATGAAGATAGGCTGTTGGAGTACAAACAGTTAAAATACAGTTTGCAATAAAAATGTTTTCATCATTAGAAACTGATTAACACAGTTTGCTGTAACATCATCCTTGTTTAGTTACAAAGTGGTTTTTGTGATATTCAAAACAGTTTGTTTTTCATATATAGTAGACTGAATTTAGAGGAATATAACTATATGTTATAGCAGAACTTTCTGTGTTAAATTTAATGATGATACTAAAAGTTTCTAGTATTTATTTTGATAAAATGCACTTGATTGTTTTAATGTAATAAGCATTGCCTTTTAACAAATTGATACTATTGACCAAATACTAAAGGAGAGTATTGGTAAAATTCAAGTTATTTGTTTTATTGTCTTACATTTTTCGTTGATGTTTACAAATGTTGTTATGTACTAAACTCAGTAAGTACCTAATTGTTCTGCAGGCGCCATGGTGGCTGAGCGGTTAGACTGCTCGTCTCCCACCAAAGTGAACCGGGTTAAATCCTCGGTCAGTTCACTCTGGATTTTTGCTAGTGGAAATCAGGCTGGACGATGCTGCTGGTCAGCGGGTTTTTTCGAGTATCTTCCGTGCCCCTGCCTTTTCATTCCAGCGTTGCTCCATACTCACCTCACTTCACCCTCATCGGCTCTCAAGACTTTGATGTTAAGAGCCGCCCAAATCTCTTCACTCACTCACTCACTCACTCACTCACTCACTCACTCACTCACTCACTCACTCACTCACTCACTCACTCACTCACTCACTCACTCACTCACTAATTGTTTCACTATATAAATTTGTATTTAAATACCATTCAATATTTTTTCACTTACATTAAAAAATATATTTGTATTATATTAGCAGCGAACTTTTGCAGGTTTTGTATGATGCATTGAGGGATAGAATTAATAAGAGTTCCAGTACCTAACAGTAATAGATTCCTGTAAAACTTTACTTTTGCTCATGCATTTTGTATAAATGGTAGAGAAGTTTATTAGTTTGAACAATTACTTATTACATGCCAGTTTTAAAGAGTTTTTCAAATATATATTGTACTTGAAATGGTATTAAATTATATAAGTACATTAATTTTTTTCTTTTGTTCATAATACAGTAGATCCTGCTATAATGTTATGTTTAGGTATGTTTCTGAAAATTGTTGCATCATAGAAAACAGCATTATAGAAGTTACAATTTGCCATAAGAACAATGTTATATCCAGTGGTAAGGTTCAAAGATACCCCAAAATACCAATACTGTGAGTCACATGACATAAACTGTGAAGTTTACAGAAATATTTCAGTTTTATAATTTGTTCTGTATAAAGAAATAAATTAGAAACAATGAGTGAAGTGAGTGAAGAGATTTGGGCGGCTCTTAACAGCGAGGTCTTGAGAGCCAATGGGGGTGATTGTAGTTAATATGGAGCAGTGCCGGAAGGAATGCAAGGGTGAGGGAAATAGAAGATCCCCGAGAAAACCCACTGACCAGTGACATTGTCTGGCACAATTCCCACATGCAGAAATCCGGAAGTGACTCGGCCGGGGATTGAACCCGGTTCGCCTTGGTGGGAGGTGGACAGGTTAACCGCTCAGCCACCGCGGCCCATTAGAAACAATTTTTGTAAGTATATACATATACGTAATTCATAATTTTCAAAAATATAGTATGTCAGTATAATTTTTTTGAAAGTCTGACAAGATACATTTGCTTGGAAACAGTGGGTGTAACATTTAATTGTTTGAACCAAGCAACACAAAACTCTCCTATTATTTCTTTATACCTCTATGGTTTTAATACTTTGATCAAGAAATGCTTCGGCAGAATTGTGATGACTCCATCATAGCTACACGTGCTTGTAAACGCAGTATGTGGCACACATGGTTTAAATTGAGTTGATAAACAAACCAGTAGTGACATTTCATGTCTCTCTCCTGGCTTTAATTATACATTCTACAAATATGTTATCATAATTTTTACTAGTCCTGCATAGCTGCAATTTTTTTTGGCATGTAACTACTTTGTTTGCGGAGCTTGTGTACACAGTGGAACTGCANTGCTTTGTTTGCGGAGCTTATGTACACAGTGGAACTGCATTATAACAACTACCGATGATGAGTGAGTGCAGTGAGTGAAGAGATTTGGGCAGTTCTCAGTAGCAAGGTCTTGAGAGCCGATGAGGGTGAAGTTAGGTGAGTATGGAGCATCACCAGAATGAAAAGGCAGGGAAAACAGGAGATTCTCGAGAAAACCTGCTGATCAGTGGCATCGTCCGGTACAATTCCCACATGCAAAAATCCGGGAGGGACCCTGCCGGGAATCGAATCTGGTTTGCCTAGGTGTCCTAGGTGTCCTCAGTCTTGAACCTGAGCCTCACTCTGAAAGCCCTAGGAGAAGCCGAAGTGTTCAGTATTCTTGATCTATGTAGTGGGTACTGGCAAATACCTTTCCACCCAGCTTCGCACAAATGTACGGCCTTCACCATCCCTAACGGGGAAATGAATCAATTCAAAGTTATGCCCCTTGGGCATTTTAGAGACCACTTTCCATCAGAGCATAGTGTAACATTTGCACAATCTAGGGGAACTTCATTCTCTGGCTGTACTGTAGGTAGGTTTTGAGGTCTTTTCATGCTTTTAAGTAACATAAACAACTGTGCATCAAATGTACGCTTTATGTGATACTATTTATACACCCACGTGCTAACACAGAACATTTACACACAAAAACAGAAATACATGCCTTTAGTCAACTGATAAACATTGGAAACTGTACATACACATTTATGCTCAGAGCAATATGTTATGCAGCAAATTGTAGGCTACTTAGGCTAAAACCTAACATGGTTCATAATACACAATGTGCTACATACCAAATATACAAAAACAAACACTAAAGCCGCAGAATTGTCACAGTAATATGTGTACATCTTGTTTTAAAACAAGGAACAGTCATGTTGTTACTCATTCCGAATCAGTGCTGTCAGAACGATCTGATTACATATATTAATGTATGGATGGTTCTTTTAACAATTGCACAACCTCTGNAAATCAGTGCTGTCAGAACGATCTGATTACATATATTAATGTATGGATGGTTCTTTTAACAATTGCACAACCTCTGCTGTCATCTTTCCTAATTTTTAGTCTTAGGAGGTTCACGTATACTTGCAATTAATGGATCAGATGTTATGAGCAGTCTATGAATTAAATACATGTTTGTTTCAACTCTTAATGTTTTTCTTGTAAGCAATTCTCAATATTTCCTACTATATTTATTGAGTGCTTCCTGTGCTTCTTCTGAAAGCTGACCTAATGGCAAAATTATAGCGGCTATGATATCTCTACCATGGACACTTACGGGCATAGTACCAAGAATAGTCTCTCAAGTACAATTCTAAAGTACACCGAGTGTATTAAGCAAATTTGTCAAGACCTACAGAGAAACCACTATTCGGGCATTCGAATATCACACAAAATGTCTTTATTAGTTCAACATTGACTCCAGTTATCTTGGCAGATATTTCAGTATTCCTAAAAGTCTTCAGTGCGGTATTGCCATTATTCGTATCTCCAGTCGTTTGTTTCGGCATATCTACCAATAAACCAATAGTACTGCGAAACCGCTCCTGCACACGTTTCTTCTTTTCTGCTACCTTTGTTTTGTATTCTGCACCTTAAACTTGCCACGACTTAGTATCTAGTCTGCATGAAATATGGAGTCTACATTCAACAGAAACGTATCCAGGAATGAAGGGGCGACAGTCTAAAAGTTAAAAAGTGTGGGTTTATTATTTCCTTTTATGACAGAATACTTAGGCTATACATCTCATGGGTTTAGCCCCACTCAATTAACATGTTTGGGTTGACGCACAGGACGGCACAGAATTGCAGACTTTACCGTTGATCATACACAAAATCATATTGGGTTTAATTAGAAGTTCCGGGTCATCTATGAAAACTATGGCCGGAGTGAGACTAGCGATCTGTTCTTCAACTCTGTTTACTTCACTATTGATAACATTGACAGATTCCTTCGCAAAAGCGAACTTAATAGGATGACAATATCTCGTCGATGAAAGTGCAGGATTTTGCCAGATTACTGATTTGCGGTCGTTAGTAACATCATAGATTTATATAGGTACTAAAGAAATATTGAACAAGCTTTAATCTGTAGACTTCTCGTCCGAAAATTTCTGTCGCTACCTACTGTGTTTTGCACTGTTACAGCCCCACTTAAAAACATACTTAGGTTATTATCACTAGGCAAGGTTCGTAGGACATCTTCTTGAGTTTTACAAAGCCGCGTTAGAGTGTGTTCAACAAGGGCCTGCACTGGTATTTTTGACTATGTTTCTGTGACTTTTACATTGGCATGATAACATAGTCATTTTGCGTATTTGACCTTATTGTACGATGCATAAATATTACAGTTTGTTTGTTTTGCCTGATCTCGCACATTCTTGTACTGATTTGTCGAAAGATTGGCATTAACCATTAGAGCCAAAGCTTGATCCGCTGATAACTTCACCAGACCTGCAAGGGATGCGTTTCGAGCTTTCTTGAACATGGTACCCCTTGTGGGAGAAGCATTAGAAAGCTCTTTGACGATCGCAAGAGAGTCGCTTTTTCCCGCCTTTCATAGTTTGATTGCAATTGCCGTTGCCAATTCCTCATGACTGGTTTACTCCACAAGTAATTTGCTTTTTCGTGTTTGAACTATTGAAGTACAATTTTGGAAAGCCCTCTGAGGCCTACCAGCTCGGATTGGACCTGATGTAGTATTTAAAGTACCAGGCACGGATTGAAGCACAATATCAGAAATGTTAATGTGTTTCTTAGCCATGATGCATTGTTCGTTAAAAAACATTTGCGATATCTTTGTGCTTTCTTCCATTTATCCTCCAATTTACTAAGAAAAATCCTTATAGTGTGTTTTAACCTGTTTAATGGGTCTTTACACAACTTTAAAACACCCAATGCATCCATCACATATGCTAATATCGCATCAAACCGTGTTGGTGACGATTGTTGCACCCAGATGTCAGAAACAGCATAATGTGAAATTGCAGGAGCCATTCTGTAAAAAGAACATTCTGGTTTTAACGTGCAAAAATGCGCAAGAATTTATTGTTGGGTTNAATTGCAGGAGCCATTCTGTAAAAAGAACATTCTGGTTTTAACGTGCAAAAATGCGCAAGAATTTATTGTTGGGTTTATTTGGGTAAGCTGTAACATCATTCAAAGATCAAAGCGGGATAGTTTACTTTAACCTTTGTTCTTTGTAAAGAAGTATTCAGACTATTTGGATGGTGCAATAACGAGTTACAACTGGAAATATTACCTTAAAACCCAGTAGACAATAGTACGACACACCAAACTTTATATATTGCCACACTGAACAACACTTCTCAACTGAACTCCGAGGCATTATTCGNGATAGTACGACACACCAAACTTTATATATTGCCACACTGAACAACACTTCTCAACTGAACTCCGAGGCATTATTCGCGTCTGTCACTGCTGTTGTCTGCCTAGCACAGATAGCTTCAGTCGGGCACCGTTTTAATGCAGTTATTCACAATGATCAACAAAGCAGCTTACTATTTTGTGTGAAGGGGACGTTACATCATTGTATTTTCATGTTTTTCCCGCTGTATTGTGGATGTCAAAAATTTAATAAAGTTCCCTCATATTGCGAAAATGTTGCATTGTGCGGAGTACTGACTAACTATGTGGAGCAATTCTGTCAGGCCTACCTCATTAATTTAATTGTTTACCCTGGTAGCTGGGAAAAGAACAAGCACCATTTACAACTAGTCCTTGAACAGCTTGTCATACATGGTCTGACATGTCGCCTCGAAAAATGTTGTTTTCGTAAGGAAGAGATCATATTTCTGGGAAACCAAGTAATGCCAGAGGGGAATTTTCCACAAGAAAACATTCAGGCAATTACTGATTCCAAGACCCCCAGAAATCACAAGCAGCTAACGTGCATTTTGGTCCTATGTAACTGCCTTACCAAAAGGCCGAAAACAGGGAGCACCATGTCATCACATACACGAGTATTTTGCTCTTGGGTATGGAAAAATGCTATCACTCTAATGAGTTTGAGTGTCTCACCATCATTTGGGTGATCAGAAGTTCCACTTGTACCTAGAGTGAGTGCCCATTATTCTCCAAACTGATAACTGAGCACTTACATGGCTCTATACTGCAAGTGCGACAAAGTCCAAGTTAGGTAGATGGGTCCTTTTACTTCAGGAGTTCACTTTTGAAATGCAACATTGCCCAGGGAGAGAGAACAAACTCCCAGATGTGCTATTCAGAGACCCTGCGAACAAGCCAGAGGTTATACAAAGTCAGGAATGGGAGCAAGTGCTATCCTCCGAGCCATGTCTAGCCCTGCCGCAAACAAGGGTTATACGTAATTCTAGAGAGAAGTTTTCATTGTACCATCAGCAAAACCCAGAGGTTCCACATTTGCTACAGATATTTCCGCAGCGCTAAAAGGACCAGCAGGGCTATATCTGTCTCCTTTTTACACAATGTAATTAGTAGCCTAGCAGCCTGTTGCCACCATATCTTAGTTTGGAATGAGTGATACATTCCCATGATTACTCACTCTGTACTTTTGCAAACCCAGTCACATCCCCATCTAGTATGCCAATCTTTTTAGTTTAGAGGTAGTCTAAACTTAATAGAATATCACAAATTTAACTTTAAAAAAAAAATGTAAAGAAGTGAGAATTTTTTTTCCACCTTAATACATTCTTGTTTACCAGAAATGGGATCGGTAGAATAGTAACTGCCTCTTAGTGGCACAATTATGTTCCTTATAAATCTGCCAATAACACGCAAAAAGCCCTCTTTGTTGAGCCTATGCACTTGTGGTATTTTGTTCTACACCAGGATGTTGTTCACCCAGCACCTGAAGGCCTTCTTCAATTTGGCTAAGGGCCTTCTTCAATTTGGCTAAGGGCAGCAGACATATTTGCTGTTGTAAAGATAGGCACTGGCTGATCGTCTTTGCTGCCAGGCTCTAGATCTGGATTTTGAGATATCTCTTGTAGCTCTTCGATGGTGAGCTTTTCAACATTAGTATCCACAACTTCCTTAATGTTGTCCATTTCCATGTCCAAAAAGCCTACTTAATTCAAAGTTGAGAATGTCATTATTGAAGGCGACCACAGTGTCTTCAAACCCCCGAAAATCTTCCACATTGTCAAACCACAACTTTTGCCACACCATGTTTATATATGTCAATAAAACCTTCTCCCAAGCCATGATGATGCTATTTATGGCTTTGAGGTCATCGTACTTTAGTCAGTAGTCCTTAATGCTGGTCTGGTCCTTGTCCTCTGTAACCATGTTAAGATCTCCTCAATCGTGGCAAACCTCCGTCCTTTCATGGGTCTCTTCAGTTCTGGGAACAGGAAAAAGTCGCAGGGGGCCAAGTCCGGTGAATACAATGGCTGAGGCATGATTATGGTGTTGTTTTTGGCCAAAAAATCATGAACAAGCAACGATGTGTGAGCAGGTGCATTATCGTGATGCAAAAGCCATGAATTGTTTTGCCACAAATCCGGGCGTTTTCTTCGTATTGCTTCACGCAAATGGCGCATAACTTCAAGGTAATATTCCTTATTGACCGTACAACCTTTTGGCAAGAACTCACTATGAACCACGCCATTGTAATCAAAGAAAACAATAAGCAAAACCTTCATATTTGACCAAACTTGGCGTGCTTTTTTCGGTCTTGGCTCTTCTGGCCGCTTCCATTGGGATGATTGGGCTTTGGTTTCGACGTCATAACCATAAACCCATGTTTCGTCACCAGTTATGACCCTTTTGAGCCAATCTGGATCGTCGTTGACGTCATTCAACAGCTCCTGAGCGATGCTCATGCAACAGTGCTTTTGATCAAAATTTTGCAATTTTGGAACAAACTTTGCTGCCACACGTTTCATGCCCAAAACATCAGAAAAAATTACATGGCATGAGCCAACCGATATGCCGACATCCTCAGCAACTTCTATAATAGTGATTTGACGATTCTCCATAACAATTTTCTTCACTGCTTCAACGTTTTCATCGGTTGTTGACATGCTGGGGCGCCCAGGGCGGGCATCGTCATTAACATCTTCTCGGNAATTGTGACCCTTTTGAGCAAATTTGGATCGTTGTAGACATCATTCAACAGCTCCTGAGCAATGCTCATGATCAACATTTACCAAATTTGGAACACACTTCGCTGCCACATGTTTAATGCCCAAAACATCTGAAAAAATTGCATGGCATGAGCCAACCGATATGCCGACATCCTCAGCAACTTCTCTAATAGTGATTCAACCATTCTCTTCATCGCTTCAACGTTTTCATCGGTTGTTGACGTGCTGGGGCGGGCATAGTCATTAACATCTTCTTGGCCTTCTGTGAAGAGCCTGTACCACTTAAAAACATCTTTTTTGCTCAAAGTAGACTCGCCAAATGCCACAGTCAACATTTTAGGTTCGTCAGAGTACTTAATTTTATTTTTCACACAACATTTAATACAGATTCTTTGATCCATTTTTTTTGATAGCAAAAAATCGCCAAGCACACCAAAACACGTCTAACCTTTATATCTGTCAAAAACAAAGTAAAATGGCTGATAATGCCAACATAAGTTGGGGACATGTGTACCAACATAAAAAAAAACAATCAATAATCAAATGTACGTAGCCCACGAACTTTGAAAAGTCACCTTTTTTTAACGTACCTCGTATGATGCCTTGGTCAGTTGGCTGGATGATAGCAGTCATATTGGGAAAGAAGAAAATANAGGTAGCCCACGAACTTTGAAAAGTCACCTTTTTTTTAACGTACCTCGTATGATGCCTTGGTCAGTTGGCTGGATGATAGCAGTCATATTGGGAAAGAAGAAAATAACTTTACATACTTAACTTGGTTGGCAATGACCTGAGGATGTGAAGAAAATTGTCAGTAAGCAAGAGAATTGTAAAATCAAAATTCTCTTTTGTAGACTATTGCTTCCATGCCTGTATTGCATTCATTTTCAGCCTTTTTGCGGAATATACCACCAGTAAGCCATGCTTAGCTATTTACCTAACAGGAAGGTGCTCTTTTGAATCCCATTTCAAAACCCATGGGTTTAAAGATCTGGCATCCAGAAGTGATTTCATCTTTAAATCACCAAAAGTATTACCACCAAGGGGCAATATGACACAAACCTTTGTGGCTTTGAAACCTGGCACTGATTTTTCTTCCTGTGAAATGTTTGTTCTTGATGGAATTCGTTTCCAAAAAAGTTTTTCTTTCCTCAATGTTGAAGATTTGGTTTGGTGAATATCCACTATCTGTAATAACATTTGTCATCTCTGTAACACACACACTTCTGCTGCAAAGTTTTAGAACTTGCAGCCTCGCCAATAAACTTAATATTGTAGAAGTTGTAGCATTGCTTGAATTCATAAAACTACCCTCAATTAGCAAAAATAAAGTAGCTCTTTTGAAGGTGCTCCATTGAAGATTTAGTGTCTTGTTTTATAATGACTTTGCTTTGGCCTGGATAATATTATTTAAATACAGGTAGTTTAGAAAAAGGGTGTGTTATTGTTTTGTGAAGCTACAAAGAAGAGATCATTTATAGTTTTGTTTATATCTCCAAGTCTTCAATGCCTTTTAACATACTTTTGTATTACCTTTTGATTGCATATTTTCAGTGGAAAAACTTAGGTTGCATGCCACATAATAGAAATAAATGTGTGACAAGAGTTTGCTAGCGTAAGTATATGTGTTAAAAGCATTATAAAGAAACATGATGGTGTATGCATGCATGCAAGTGTGAACACAACCAACCAATTCCAAATGCTTTCTTTATTTTTCACAAAATGTTAGATATGTTTTAGTGTGTTAATTTTTTTTTGTTTGAAATGCATTTTTATCTTTTGAACATGAAAAAATTTGTTTCAGATATTTGAGTATCTCAACAAACATGTAATTGGTCAAGACTATGCAAAGAAAGTTCTGTCTGTTGCTGTATATAACCATTATAAAAAAATATACCACAACATACCTCAGCAAGTCCAATCCTCGAATCAGAGACAGGACGTCGCTGTCATGGAACATCCTTCACAGCACTCCTTTGCACATCGAGGTGAGGTAATTTTTAAATTTCTGGTAAAAAGTTTTTTTGTATATTAAGAAAGTAACAGTACAGGAAAATAATTACCGAGTTTTTTTTTTTCAATTTGCCTGTTTTACTCACTTTGCCTTTGTTATTGAATGGAAATATAAAAGCTTCAAGTGTTAGCAAGATTGTAATAAATTGATTTTAAGTAAATAATTTTACTGAAAAAAGGGCATTAATTACGTCTGTTATAAACTGAGATTAACCATTTCTTTTCTACGCAAGATGGAAAAAGTGTCAGAGGTAAATATAAAATGGTAATTTCAGTAAAACATAATTAATCAGAAATCTTCATAAATTTGAAATGCATAGTTTTAGATGATGAAAGTGAGTATTGTTTCCCGTTAATAATATTTTTCGTGCTTTTTCTTGTGATTTATTCATAGTGTGCTATTATTAAGTTAGAAAACTGTATTAATACCAGTGGCATCTCATGAACAAATGTAATAGATATGCTGTTTCAGTTNCTATTATTAAGTTAGAAAACTGTATTAATACCAGTGGCATCTCATGAACAAATGTAATAGATATGCTGTTTCAGTTTTGCATGGGTAAGCACAGCAAATCTGCTGAGGAAGCATGGTGTTGTATAGCATTGGATGTTTCACAAAATATAAATTTTTAAAGTAACTTTCACTTAAAGAACCACTTTATAATTATTACTTAATGTTTTCAGTCTCAATCTGATGATAGTGTATTAGTACAAAATTNAACTTAAAGAACCACTTTATAATTATTACTTAATGTTTTCAGTCTCAATCTGATGATAGTGTATTAGTACAAAATTTACTTTGAGCAAAAATTTTAAGGCATGGGATTTGCTTACAATTGATTATCACTTTTTCATAAGTTGAACCCTCTATTTCCTGCACAGTTGTTACCTATGCACAGTGAAACCCATTTTTTACACTTTACAGGGGACCAGGAAAAATGGTTGCAAAATGCAGGAAATCATAAAAAGAGGAAAATTTGTGCTAAAAAAATAGCAAACGGGGACCAAATAAAGTTGGTGTAGGACACAGAAAAGTGTATAATCAAGGGGTGTGAAAATGTGTTCTTCTGTACTATTTTTAAGTAAACATATTTGAACAATAGGTAATTTTGGCTTGTTTTCATTGTATGTGGTTGTGTTTGTCTTGTTTTCTGTGACACATGACCAAAACTCTGCAATGACTATGTCCATAATAGTTTTTCAGTTATTAATCATCAAACATAGGACAGTATGTAAAAAAATTATAATTTATCAAAAGAAAAGAACTTATATTCTATTTAAGAATGAGTGTGAACAACTACCACATTTATTAGTGTATCTTACTCCCTCGCATACGTCATACAAATGCATAGCAAAATTCCCCCAGGTATCCTGTTAAGGCGACGGCTGCCATTAGGCATTGGAAAGTGGCGCTGGCATTCTTTCGCCCGAACGGCATTACCTTAATCTGAAATGCTTCCCCATTGGGTGCTGTAAAAGTGGTACACGACCTTGAGTCTAGGTGTATGGATGTCTGTCAATATCCGCAGAGCATGTCAAGGGTGCTAAATATTCTAACTTCTCCTAGAGCCTTCAAGGTGTGACCCAGGTTGATGTCTGGGGGAGATACCATCTGGGTTATTTAGTTTAGGTCATATTAATTAACACACAGCTACAGCAGTTTACCATCCTTCTTGGGTACTACGATGACTCGAGGCAGATTCAAATGGTTCAATGATGTCCAGTTGTTGCATATCCTCTATCTGCTTTACAATAATGGCCCTCTTCTTGGTAGAAATCTCCCCTGGTCTATTGTNTCCAGTTGTTGCATATCCTCTATCTGCTTTACAATAATGGCCCTCTTCTTGGTAGAAATCTCCCCTGGTCTATTGTGGATTTGCGGACTGACCAGATGGATTTCATGATTAATAGTGGCTGTTTGGCACATGTCTCTGTTTGAACACCCGTCAGTGTGACTGCACGATTTGCACCAACTATTCCACTGCTTCCCCCTTCAGCTGGTGGTTCAGGTCATCCCCCTTCACANGTGTGACTGCACGATTTGCACCAACTATTCCACTGCTTCCCCCTTCAGCTGGTGGTTCAGGTCATCCCCCTTCACATGTTGCGGTCCTGCCTCCAGCATCTTCTTCCATGTTACCGACCTCCTCTTGGTTGCCCCTAGGTAGACTCATCCCTGTTAGCAGTCGATTATGGTTTGCTGCTCAGGCAGCCAGGGTTGTCCCAGGATGGCAGTTCTTCTCTGTTCCACGACATGGAGTGTAGTAGGTATGGCCTTAGAGATGAGCTGTAGGTTAAGGGTAATAGTCCCTTCGGTCTTGAGCCACGAGAATGGCTTGTCGCCCCAAAAGTTGGATCTGGCTTAAATACTCTGATGGAGTCTTGGATTTTCGTATGAAATTTGTATTGGCGGTAGTGTCTAGTGTAGCTAAAATCTCCTTCTGTCCTAAGATTACAGAGATGCAGGGCGAGTCCTTAATGATGGCCTTCTCTTGAAGAACAGCTATGCGCAGGCCCTCTTTTACTTTGCCAGTTTCCTGGGTCCTTCAGTNTTAGGTCAGGCTTGCATCTTTGGACGACCAGACACAGTCCTTGTGGAAAAGTCTCATCTCACCCATGGTGCCCCGTCAATTTTAGCTTTTCCCCCCCTCTCTTTGGGCTTTCCCAGAGAGTTCATTGATCAGTTGGGCAACCATGCGTAGCCCCGAGAAGTGTGCTATTAATATTTCGACTAATTGTTCCCAGCTGGTGACGAATTCCCCATATCCCCACCAACAGCATCATTCCAACCATCCAGTCTAAGAATCATGAAGAGCAGCAGTCATTTTAGGAAATTGTAACCAATGTTAGGCCTTTTCCTTTATTGCTTGCACAGCTTCCCAGAATGTGTATATGGCACCGTAGCCTGGGTTATACCAACATATTTTGCAAAAACCAACTAGAAAACCAGTATCTCCTTATACCTTAAGAAAGTGTTCATCTTTTTAACATTGTTGAGAGCTCCAACTGTGTCTGTTGATTCAGAAGGAAAGTCTTATGCGATTCATTCTAAATTTTCATTTTAATATCTGTATAGTTCTTTATGATTGCGTATGTCTGTGTCTCTCCGTCTTGTACGTATTTTTGTTTTCCATACTGGAACCACCATCATGAACTTGGCCATCCGCACTTGAGTAAGATGAAACACCAAATGAGGAACCTCACAAAAACATAAAATGTTGCTTGCTATGGTGAGCTTTGATTTATTTATACCAAACCTTGAGCAGTGGCTCAGCAATCAAGGCCGTCGAGCATTTGCTCACGAAAAGATTGAACAAGGCAGTTTTTATTTATACGAATCCGAGCAGTTGCTTTGAATTCATGAGTTTTGAGCAATTGCGTACTTTTATTTATACCACCATTGGTTCGGGTGGCTCGTTGTGGCCAATGATGCTTTTCTCAGGAGCTTCCCTGTCTTCATTTCCGTCGTAAACTTAGCATCAATAGCCTTACATTAGGCGCTAAGAAGAAGCTTGACGCCTCACCTCATGTGTAGTTCTGTCAATGCTTTTATCAGAGGCTGAGAAGGCCTGCCAAGGGCCCCCTTGGCAGGGATGGATCGTGTGGTAGTGATTGAGATTATCACTCTTTGAGCATGGGGCGGGACTGGTGGTATCTCTGGTCTAGTTTGTGTGCAAGCTTGGGCAAAAGCTCTAATGGTGACACAGCTGCTCGGGAGCACTTGGCCTTGCCTGCTGGGTATGGACAAAACTCTTCAAGTTTTGCATTTTAGGCGGTGTCAGGGGAGGGAGGAGATGACCCACGGCATGTGGAAACAGCTGGTTTGCAGAATCACCTGGGTTCTCCCTCTTCACTGGTGTACCGGCCATTGGATGCTCTCCAGCCTCGATGCCCCTCTGCCAAGCAGCTTCTTCCTGCAAGACTGAGTAGATATGGTTAAGCCTGTGCACAGACTCTAAAGCCTCCATGGCTAAGGCAAAGGCCTACTTGACTGCCTTCCTCTGCCTAGTCCGTTGGTGTGGCATATAGGAGTGTCAAAGAAATAGTGTCTCTCTTCATCTCTCTCCATCTCTCTATCTATCTCTCTCTCTCTATCTAAGAGAGAGAGAGAGAGAGAGAAGCTCTCTATCTCTATTTATATCTCTACCTATATCTCTATATATATCTCTATCTCTTGATCTATATCTATCTATCTATCTCTCGATCTATATCTATCTATCTTATCTCTATATCTCTCTATCTATATCTATCTACCCCCTCCCCCTTTTTTTTTCTTCCAATCCTTGATCTGTAATATTGTTTAAATTTATGAGTTATGCTGATCCATGGAAGAAAATTAAAAGGCAACCAAATTACATTGCATATGTAACATTTACTGTAGTTCATTAAATTACAGTTGGCCAATGTTGTTATGGTCACCCATTAATTGCNTCATTGCATATGTAACATTTACTGTAGTTCATTAAATTACAGTTGGCCAATGTTGTTATGGTCACCCATTAATTGCATTTATAATTATCACGGTAATACCTTTACCACCATAAAATACTGTTTCTACAATTACTTTAAACATTTACCGGCATATCTCGATGACTGTATGACCCATAGAGTTTAATAAGGAACCCACTCTAGCAAAGGCATAATAGTATGAACGTCGACACAGTACCAGCACACATAATGTTATTTTGCAGCGCTCCCAGGAAAATGCCAAGGCACTGACACCAATTTGACTCCTCAGCGGGCCCCTGCCCATCATTACCACGTTGATGGTCCACACGTCCAACTAACCGGCGCTCACCAAGCCCCGTGATCCACAGCTTCTCCTCCGGCGACCACTCAGGGAATCACTTAGGTGACATCCCCCGCAGGTCCCACTGTACTTGCAAAAAATATCACGTTTTGTATTGCTCTTGTCCGGCAGCTGGAGGCCAAACAAACACCTACAAAAAAACAAATAAGGGCATCAGTTTCCAGCCTATTTCATTAACTTGGTTAAATCATAATGCTATAGAAATCACTGCTAATGTGGTCTGTACAGTTCCGCAACAACCTCGCCGCCGTAAAATGCCAGCTACAATAAACCACACAATTCATACTGTGATGATTGCCATCTCCTACTCCGTGTTTACACGCAATGAAAAGTTAATGATCACAGCTGTTAACCAGTTCCACATACTGTGCTTCAGGCTGTCATAGCGTTTCACAACAGTTTCTATCCGTGGTCCTATAGCACTCGCCACAGTCTGGGGCTCAGCCACCTCGGCCCATACCCACAGCTTGCGAGCGACCACCTTCAACGATGGAGTAAGTAACGTTGCCCCTAGCCCAGGGCA
The DNA here is from genome assembly GCA_002778355.1 of Clitarchus hookeri. Lineage (NCBI taxonomy): Eukaryota > Metazoa > Arthropoda > Insecta > Phasmatodea > Phasmatidae > Clitarchus > Clitarchus hookeri. Next base: position 346,959 of record NQII01002272.1, on the reverse strand, counting down.
TGAACAACACTCCGTGACAACTGATGCATAACTCCCTGATACGACGGCAAGCGCGAGACTCTCCAGCAAGATTGCTAACTTGAGATTCCACAGCACGACGGCTTGCTTTAGACTCCGTAGCACACATCACAGAGTTACCGCCAGGACGAAAACCATTGCCTTCTAGCNACGATGGAGTAAGTAACGTTGCCCCTAGCCCAGGGCATGAACAACACTCCGTGACAACTGATGCATAACTCCCTGATACGACGGCAAGCGCGAGACTCTCCAGCAAGATTGCTAACTTGAGATTCCACAGCACGACGGCTTGCTTTAGACTCCGTAGCACACATCACAGAGTTACCGCCAGGACGAAAACCATTGCCTTCTAGCGGCGACAACAACTAAACAATGAACCATAACGTAATATTTAAGATTAACTAACCAAGCATAAAAGTATACAATAAATACAAAAAAGATAAAACAGATACAAGGGATACAACATTTACAACCAGTTTTATTGAATTACATTTAAATACCTCTAATANAGCACGACGGCTTGCTTTAGACTCCGTAGCACACATCACAGAGTTACCGCCAGGACGAAAACCATTGCCTTCTAGCAGCGACAACAACTAAACAATGAACCATAACGTAATATTTAAGATTAACTAACCAAGCATAAAAGTATACAATAAATACAAAAAGATAAAACAGATACAAGGGATACAACATTTACAACCAGTTTTATTGAATTACATTTAAATACCTCTAATAANAAAAAGATAAAACAGATACAAGGGATACAACATTTACAACCAGTTTTATTGAATTACATTTAAATACCTCTAATAAAAATTCACTATGACAACCTGTGCAGAATGTCACCAGGGTGCAAAAGGTCCCTAGAAAGTCACCAGATAGCAACCAAATGTTGTGAACGGAAACAAGTGATCGTTGAATCATCACAGTGCCCCGTTGCATTAGTGTCCCTCCTCCTTCAGTTCCCATGCACATCTCGCATGTACAGAAAACTGACATTCCGCAGCCCTGTACTGTGAACCATTCAAATTGCAACTTGAATTGCACAGTGCAGAAATTGTACTTTTGCATTCCACATGCTAAACTTGACATATCAACATAAACCTGAAACGACTCCCATAGTTCAAAAATATACAGAGAACTGCACCACTCTTTTAAACTGGTTTTCCTTATCTATATTCACACCTATTTATGCTTTTGTTTTTTTACAAAAGAAAATTAAATTGATAAATTCCACTAAACTGTTGTCAGGTGTCCGTTTTTGCATGGGATACCGCAAATCCATTCTGTATGCAGATCCGGGTCACTGGGTGTTTTGAAGCACTGGGGTATTTCCTTATAATTCTACACTTGTTTTGTAGTTCATTTTGTAGTCAGGCATAATGCAAGTATTTTGAACTTTCATAGCACTTCACATACCACTATATGCTTTAAATAAGTTTGTAAACAAATGAAAACCAGCAGCACATCTGCTTCTTTCCATTTAACTCCATGCTTNCTATATGCTTTAAATAAGTTTGTAAACAAATGAAAACCAGCAGCACATCTGCTTCTTTCCATTTAACTCCATGCTTTAAAAGCCCAGTGCCAACCCTTCTGCACAGTATTGCCAATTCTCTCTCGCCACTGCCTTCCACCGCAGATGGCTATGGCTCTTTTCGTGCAGCTTGTTAACTTTTTTCAGTTGACAGGTGTTAAATTATATACAACTTTAGCCTTTGGTAGGAATATGCCGTAATCCACAAAAGTGAACAGGTACTCATATCAATATTCTTGATAAACATCATAAATTGCAGAAAAATAATTTTTTATTACGTGGTGAAAATTTATTTTTGCTTTTTTTCATGGTTGAATGCTATGTCTTGAGAACAACATTGAAAAACTGTGAAATGTGATATGGAAAAAATGCAGGTTGGGGGTTAGAGTAACAGCTGAAATAGTCAACGTNACATTGAAAAACTGTGAAATGTGATATGGAAAAAATGCAGGTTGGGGGTTAGAGTAACAGCTGAAATAGTCAACGTGCTCAGAGAAAATGATTGTAATATATTAACTAAACAAATGTACATAAATTTTTTTTAAAATCAGTAATGATGTGTGGTTAGGCCATTACGTACAATAAAACTCTGTATAACATTTTTTTTATTACATTTCCTTGTTAAGAAGATACATTCTCTAAATCCACAAACATGTTTTTCAATAGAAAATGATTGGTTATTCAATTTTACAGTATTTAAAGTAGGTATTTTATTGGGTCTCTTCAAAAATGTTATAACCAAGTGCAACTGTAATTTTTACTGTTGATAAATAGTGTGTATGTTTGGAATTAAATACATGTACTTCTAAGTAGTGTAAAAATNAACTGTAATTTTTACTGTTGATAAATAGTGTGTATGTTTGGAATTAAATACATGTACTTCTAAGTAGTGTAAAAATGTAAAAAGTACTTGTATTAAAGTACATAATGTAAAATTTTGCTGAATATTGCAGAAAACCCAGAAGATAGTATAAAAATATAAACAAAAATAAACAAAAGTGAAGAGTCAAGGTTAGCTGTTAACAGATANAACTGTAATTTTTACTGTTGATAAATAGTGTGTATGTTTGGAATTAAATACATGTACTTCTAAGTAGTGTAAAAATTTAAAAAGTACTTGTATTAAAGTACATAATGTAAAATTTTGCTGAATATTGCAGGAAACCCAGAAGATAGTATAAAAATATAAACAAAAATAAACAAAAGTGAAGAGTCAAGGTTAGCTGTTAACAGATATAACACAAAGTACAGAATTTCTATAGAAGTAATTTAGTCAGTTGTCACAAGGTAAATGTGACAAAACACCAGTGAGTTATCAACAAAAATTAGGACAGTTTATACACAAATAACTGTTGACAACACAACAAAAGGCAGATGAACACAGTGATGTAAACAGACGTCTGCAAAGAAATTGTATGACACAGCAAAGATGACACAAAAGCCTGCCTGTATATGTGCCTGCAGACAGGTACAGATTCCAGTTCCTGAAATGTTGCGTCTGTTGGTGTCGAAGGAAGCCTGCTGTGTTGTCTTTATAGCATTGTCACTTTCTGTATATACATTTATAGGTGTGTCATCTGTAGGTATTTGTGTATATCTGTAAATACTATCATCAGTTTTTTATAACTTGTTCAAATGTTTTTATATCGTTTTCCTTGTTAAATTAATTCAGTTTCATGTGAGGAGTGCACCCAGCACGAGGCGACACCCTCCTAATGACGGGCTTTCAAGCTGGGACCTGTAGGTGCCAGTCATCCGTGGACATGACATGAAGTGAGACCGTAGGATAGAGCAGTGCTGGAATGCATGGGCAGGGAAAACGGGAGCACCTCAAGAAAACCAGCCAGCAAGCGACATCGTCCAGCATGATTACCACATGCAAAAATCTGGGAGTAAACCCGCCGGGTTATTGAACCCAGATCGCCATGGTGGAAGGCGAGCACCCTGTCCACTACACCACCGCTGTCCCATGTTTCCCTTGCGATAATACGCATAATTCCTTCTGCCCAGTATTTTGTGTTTTATGATGTACCTGTTGAGAACAGCTAACCTTGGCTTGTTTTTATATATGTTTGTGTTTTTTTATACTTTTGTGTGTTTTTTTTTTTGTATTGTACAACAAAGTTCTACTGTGGTATATGTCTGAAACAATAATTCTCTCAATATCTTTCAAAGATCTTAAAGTACGTATTTATTTGCAATTCCATTCTGCTGTTTTGCAGACCTGATGCATATAACTGGGATAGGCCAGAGTTCAAACCTTGGTGTAGGCATGCAGCCTCCACCTCCACCATCAGAGCCTGAGGTTCGAAGACTATCAGTTAATGCGGGCAGCGATATTCTGGACTCTGTTAGTCATGAATTACGATTGGACAAGAGCAACATTCTCATGCTAGGACCAACTGGTTCAGGTATCAACTAGTTTCTTAATTTGCCTTTGTATACCTTAGTTTCATAAATTTTTTACATATTCTGTTTTTAAAATTTTTATTTTAATGCAGTAGTAGCATAAAGTTCCTTCTGGCAAAAGTATCATTCATCGGAGCTCGGAGCCACCAGCCACCTTGGTTGTCGAGGCGGCCTGGGGCAGCCATGTTGTGATGGTATCTGACCACCATATTGTATCTAGGTGATCCTTTACTCATGACCTTGTCTTTGACCTTAAACCCAAAAAATGTAAAAATATCTAAAAAAAAATATTTTTTAAACATATAATGTTACCCTACACCCTACCCTACCGCTAGCTCATCCGACTAAACCTCACCTCACACTCTCCACCCTCCCAAATATAAAAAAATTAAAAATATTCACANGAATAATTGCAAAAAATTGAAAAATTTATTTTTGAAATTGAAGCACATATAACCCCTCAACACCTCTCCATCCCACACTCTCCCAATCGCAAAAATCGAGAAACGTCACAAAAAATTCTTAAAAATCGAGTAGCATATAACATTAGACACTGTTCCCTTGCACCTCCCTCTCTCTTCCCTTTTCCCAGAAAAATTAATCACCAGCCTTACGTAACAAAAATTATCCCTCCACCTATACCAATCAATCAATCGTATCTGCCCATTGGCTACTAAATTCACTAATAAAAGTGTAGGAACATATTACATCACTGACTCGGGTACCCTCGTTGGATGTTAGTAACCTTGGAAATAAATAATTTAAAAAAAATTCTAAAAATTAAAAAAAAAAATCATAAAAATATACAAACATATTATGTTACTGACTCCGACCCACATGTTGGATGTTGGTGACCTTGACCCCAATAACCTTAAACTCTAAAAATTGAGAAATAATTGCAAAAAATCTAAGAAACGCTTGTAAAAATTGATGAACATAATATATTACTGACTCCCACTATGTTGAATGTTGGCAACCTTAACCTTGACCCCATCTCCCCTCCTCCCCCTCCAAATTCATAAAAAATCAAAACAAATTCTTAAAATCGAGTAACATATGACATTAGACCCTCTTGCCTTCTCACCCCTGCACCCCCAATCCCTCACCTCTCACCCCATATCAAAATTAATCATTGTCCTTACTTAACAAGTTATCCCTCCATCCATACAAACCAATTGTACCGGCACATTGGCCACAAAATTTCACCTTTAACACCTTTTTTTCTTTTCCAGAACTGGACACTATAGTGTGTGCTAGTCATTTTTTTTTCATCTACCACCAGAGATGAGGTTGTGTGCAAAAATGCATACCCATGTATGTAAAAAAAANCAAATTCTTAAAATCGAGTAACATACGACATTAGACCCTCTTGCCTTCTCACCCCTGCAACTCCAATCCCTCACTTCTCACCCCATATCAAATTAATCATTGTCCCTACTTAACAAGTTATCCCCCATACAGACCAATTGTACTGGCACATTGGCCACAAAATTGCACCTTTAACACCTTTTTTTCTTTTCCAGAACTGGACACTATAGTTTGTGCTAGTTATTTTCTTTCATCTACCACCAGAGATGTGGTTGTGTGCAAAAATACATACCCATGTATGTAAAAAAAAAAACATGAAACCAACTTTATGTGCAATTGTTTTTAAAGTAATGTGTTGTTAATTGTGGAAAATACACTTATCTATATGAAACTAGAATTGTAATCAAAATTATGGTTAATATGGAAGTTATTATTTCAAAGTGTGATGGAGTTACATTTTATCACTGCCAACACAATACTGACCCCTTACAAGAAAACTGCCTCACAAGAAGACTGACCCCTCACAAAGCTGACACCTCATTGTGGAGTGTGCATCTTCAACAGGTTCTTCGCTCAGCTTGAACTCATGGTCACCCTTAAAGCAAACTGACTACTACCAGACCGACCCCTCACAAAACTGACCCCTAAATGATCCCTCCTGCTCCAAAAATGACCCCTTAAATATAGCCACGTGCTATGTTGTGTACCTTGCATTTGTATAGCTAGACGATACGTGCATAACCTCAAAACTTAAAAACATTTTCAAAATTTTACCATACAATTTTTGTCACTAACAAATTTTTCACGGCAGAGACTATACGCGCATAACCTTGAATACTTGTATATCTTGCATTTGTATATAGCTAGATGATACGCGCATGCGCGTTGGGTCATACCCCTACCACGTTCACTGTCGAATTTCGTTACACTGTGCATGTGCAACTTCCGTTATACACTAAAATTTTACCCTCAACACGTCAAAAGAAGTATAACTTCAAAAATAATCAGTTTTTTAGAAAGTTTTATAATTGCAGAAAATATCAAAAG
>NQII01002272.1:324000-340621 GCA_002778355.1 Clitarchus hookeri | reverse complement strand
TGTGGACGAAGCCAAGGTTGGGCGCCATCACAACATGGCTGCCCCAGGCCGTCTCGACAACCGAGGTGGCTGGTGGCTCCGGCTCCGATGCATGATACCTGTGCCAGAAGGAACTTGATGCTACTACTTAATGCTTGTTTGTTACCTTGCATAACTCAAGAGTAAAGATGTAACATTAGAGATATGTTATGTTGTATATTTTATGTATTTCTTTCCTGCATAGTAAGTTGATTGATACCTTGAAATATTGTGTGTACGAAGTGTTATGTTTTAAACATTTACTGCCATGTTTTGATGTCCTGCTATATATCTGAATGCTTGAAATATGTCAGTTTTAGGGCTTCACTGTAGTACAGGTTAACTTGATTATTTTCTGCATTATCAGTGCACAACTTCTAGCTCAAAGAAGTGTTACCTTGTGCAAGTAAAACAATTACACCATGGTAGATATTTACAATACTTGCACTGTTTTGTTTTGAAACTAATCCTTCATACATATTTTTAATGTGGCCTCTGTTGTTAAAAGACATAACTGTTTTTATATACCGTATTTCCCCTTGTACCACCCCCAAATTTTTATCAAAAACAAACTTGGAAGTAGGGGTGCAAGATGCAGGTCTTACATGGAGATTAGGATTTTAGAGAAAAATATGGGATGGAAAATATTTGGGTTTGTCATAAAATAAACTTTTTTTTCCTCCCGCAGATGAGCACTTGGCTATGACAATGATATCAGCCATGCAAAGTTTATAGAAACAAAGTAGATATTTGTTATGGGAGGAGTGGAAGGGTGGCTTTCAGTCTGGTTTTCTATAGAAAACATTTTTAAAAATAATTACATCGGAAATATAATGGCATGTTTACCATAGGTATTCATGCCTATTTATGCTGAGGAAGTGACATTCAATTAGATGTCTTCTTATATTTAAATCTCATCCAGGTGTATGTATTTGCATTGTTCTCAGACTGTCTGTTGATTGACAACTGTGCCTGCTATTGATTGCCCGGCAGGCAGCAGCGCACTTTGCTGAGAAGCAAAACCATTTCTAGTCTATTTCATCTAAGAATTCTATTTTTTGACAGCCAGTGTGTGGCAACATGCCATAAATTAAATTAACAATATTCCATGTATGAATTCCTGTATCAGCTGATGTGTGAATAATTGAAAGAAAAGTTCATGTTGGCTATTCTGACAGCCCTGCCTTTGCACAAGTCATCTGAGAAATATGCTGTCATGAAGAAGTTCTTAAAAATAAAAATATTTATGTATTTTGTTTTTGTTGTTACAAAAACAGCTGTTGTTAGTGTGACAAACTAAATTTTGTTCAAGAATAATGTGCAAGTGTCTCAAACGAAATAGAACTTAAACTGTGTGTGATAGTTCAGCTTCATTTCTCTCTTCTTCATACGCTGTAGCTAGTCCTAAGATTGCCATGTGTATGCTTCGTCAGGAGTCGGAGACTCTACCTGAACTGCCTGGTAGCTTCTCATCAGGCAAAACAATGTCAATCAAAAGTCAGCTGTTCATCATGCCAAGCTAGACATCATACTTCAACTGGCTGACCTCCTGTTTGCCACCCCAGCACCCATTGATGTGTTGATCGGGGCTAACCTGTTTCATTACATTTTTACAGGCAACAGAATTGTTAAAAATGCTTACATCCCAGTAGCCTTGGACACTATTTAGGGTTGGGTATTGATGAACCAGGCTAGGAAAGTACATTGAGCATCATCAGAACCTTCAGTGACTTTGTATCTAGTCCACAGCAACCATCATTAGAAATGTTGGTAGAGAGGTTTTGGGCAGTAGATCATAATCCTGCAAAGATCATAATCCCCAGAAGATAAAATGTGCCCGTCAGTTTTTGAAGTAACCAATCGTCGACAATCATTAGGTCATTATGTAGTATCACTGCCATTCCATCATCTGAAACCTGAAATAGGTGAGTCAAGAGAACATGCCATATGCTGCTTAAGGAGTATGGAACGACGCCTGCGCAAGCAACCACAAATGCATGCATAGTATTTAGCTTTCATGAAATATTACTTGCAGTGTGGTCATAAATGGAACTGGTAGACAACCCACAAGAGAACTTGAAATTTGCATACTATCAGCCGCATCATGGAGTAATCAAGGAAGACAGTACAACCTGTCACCTTCAATGCATCCGCCAAGACGCAACATGGTGTTAGTCTTAATGACATGCTGCTGACTGGACCCAACTTCAGACAGATATCAGTGAGATTTTACTACAGTTCCGTATTCTATAAGTAGTTTTCACAGCTGACATTAAGCAGATGTATAGGCAGATACTGGTAGAAAGTAAACATCAAGATTATCAGCGGATAGTGTGGCATGTCTCCCCAAACGAGCCCATAAGGGATTATCGCTTTCACACAGTGATATATGGAGTGTCCTCAGCCCCATACTTAGCCTTCCGTACACTCAAACAGCTTGCAGAAGATGAGCAATATGGGTTTCGTAAGGCCCTCACATTTTGCAGACAAATGTGTATGTAGATGGTGTTGTTACAGGGGCAGCCAGTGTGACTGAAGCCATTGCGTTGCAAAAAGAGTTGATAGAACTTTTGCAGGCTGGTGGATTTCAACTCAGGAAGTTTTCCACTTCTCATTGGGAAGTACTAGCATGGCTGTCTCCAGATGAATTGCAGCACGTCCAACTGCTGTCCTTCGATTAAGACAACCCTTCCGTTACTAAGGTGCTGGGATTGTATTGGAATACTACTACTTATTGCTTTTCATATCATATCACTCTCACAAGCATGAGACAATCAAAGCGTGTTGCACTTCCGTAGATTGCTAGGATTTTCAATCCACTTGGATGGTTGACACCTGTTCCCCCTTTTGCTAAAACACTTATGCAACAGTTGTGGCTCAGTGGGACTAGTTGGGATGATGAGCTCTTGCCAGACATTCTGCACAAGTGGGAAAACTTAAAACAAGACCTACCACTACTGTCATGCCTGTAGTTGCCTCACAGTATTCCCGAAGTTCTGCAAGCTGTTTGTGAATTGCATGGATTTTGTGACTGTTTGGAAGTGGGATATACAGCAGTGGTGTATCTTAGGTCAGTGTATCCAGATGGGCGCGTTAAGGTGATGATGTTAATGGAAAGATCCAGGGTGGCACCAGTGAAATGGCTCTCTATCCCCTGACTGGAACTATGTGCTGCTGTTATGGTGGCAAATTTGTTAGACTTTGTCAAATTGGTCTACAATTACAATAACACACCTCGGATAAGTTGAATGTTTGCATGGTCAGACTTCACTGTGGTGTTGCACTGGGTTGCATCACCACCTCATAGATGGAAGACCTTTGTGGTGAACCGTGTGAGTCGTATACAAGAGTTGATTCCATTAAAATTGTTGGAGACATGTTCTTTCAGAAGAAAATCCTGCAGTTTGTGCCCTCCGTGGTTTGTTGCCCTCTCAGCTAATCAATTATACTCTTTGGTGGTCTGGGCCTCATTGGCTAACATACTCNTCCTCCGTGGTTTGTTGCCCTCTCAGCTAATCAATTATACTCTTTGGTGGTCTGGGCCTCATTGGCTAACATACTCGTGCATCAAACCACAAGATACTCGAAGCATTGGTCAGCGTGAGAATGAGTCTCTCATCTGCGAAGAAAATCTGGTGCGGTGAGTTGTACAACAAGGATATCCTGGGACCTGGTTGCTCATTACTCAACCTTACGGAAGCTGCAGCANCTGGTGCGGTGAGTTGTACAACAAGGATATCCTGGGACCTGGTTGCTCATTACTCAACCTTACGGAAGCTGCAGCATGTTACTAATTATTGTCAGGTTTGTGAACAATTTTTGGCGGCACAGAGAGCAGAGAATGGTAGGACCCTTGTCAATAGAGGATTTTAAGAGGAGTCTTCACGTCTGTCTTCAATACACTCAGTCATCATTTGCAGCAGATATAGCAGCTTTGGAAAGGGGGCAACTGTGCTCAACATCCATTCGGTGCTTGAGCCCTTTTTTGGATCCTGTAGGACTTCTCAAGGTGGGCAGAAGGTTGTCTCATACAAACCTTCCATACCACATGCAGCATCCGATACTTATACTTAAGCGACACCCTCTTACTGCGTTGATAATTAATCATTATCATTACCTTCATCTTCGTCCAGCTCTTCGTGCTCTGCACGATATACTCAGTCAACAGTTCTGGATCTTGTCAGCACGGTCAGTAATAAAGCAAGTTTCGTGACAGTGTGTTAACTGCATTCGCACCAAGCCCATTCTCTTTTCTCCAGTAATGGGTGAACTCCCTGCTCCTCGTGTTCAGTAAGTTAGAGCATTTCAGCACATTGGAGTTGATTACAGTGGTCCCTTTCACGTCACCATAACTCTAGTATGAGGATGCAAGTTCACCAAAGCAAACATGTGTTTGTGTTGATGCACGACGGCCGGGAAGTTCGGCGCGTCATCAAGTCTACAGGGAGGGCTCTTTTAAGTGGGGTAAGGCCGAGAACCGTGGATGTTCTTANGCAGGCTGCGGCAGACGACTCTCCGAGCACCGTCCAAGGGCGGCTGGTGTGTGGCTGGTGGTGGCTGGTCCAGGGGCTGCTGGGCTCCGGGCAGCGGCGGCGGCGGGTGCTGGCTATGCTTAGTCCCACGGGCAGTCTAATTTGCAGGCGAACGATGACGGGATGCGGTGTGCCGGCAATCTTCAAATAAGTTTCTAGGGAGGACTGAGTAGTGAGGCTCCTGCAGTCGGCGGATGGTTTGTGCCTGATAATGAGCAGAGGAAAGGCTGAAGGCTGACTGGGATGGGTTACCTGGTAACTGGTTGGCTGTAGGAGTTGTAAATGCCTTCTTATCGGCCCACTTAGTCCCTCCTTGTCAGGTGAATGGCGTTAGGTTAGATACTAAGGGTGCTCGCAGCAAGCAAGGGGCAGGTGGCAGCAATTCCCCAGCTAAGAGTATCCATATGCGATAACGTTACACCTCATTAGGCCTAGCGCTCCAACCGGCGAATCGCATGCTGTTGACGGAGCAGGTTAGCTGACTTGGGGTCGCGCTAAAGCTTCGTTACGAGCCGCTCAGAGGCTCAGTTTGCAAATTAACAGTTTTTAAAATAGATCCAAACATTTATCCAGTATTTTTACTGCAATGCAATATTTCATATTTATTTGTTAAAATATTTGTAGACCTAATCATCATGATATACGACCATGTAAAAAAAGTATGACGCGTATGCAATTATATGTCCAAGAGATTTATTTCATATTTGTAAATAAAACAATCTCTCTTGTTGCAGTAACCACTGGTAAATTGAAAGAAAAAAAGAAATAAACAGGTTTTTTAATTTCTTGAATTGAATCAAAAATAAGATCATTGAGCTAACTAAAAATGTAATAAAAGTTGTTTACAAACTGTCTAAAATTGTCACTTCAGAACATCTCGCAGTAGTGCCAACCCACAACAGAGTACAAACTATGGAATTTTAGGGAACCAGCATGATCAAGATTGCATCATGATCTCAATTGTGAGCATGTATTTCGAGCTATGTGCATTCAACAGCTGCTTTGATGACCAACATTCACGGGTAATGTTTTGTTCACAATAAAAAATGAATACGTGTTTGACGTACGCGTAAAACATGTATGTATTTGACGTTCGCCTAAAACATGTACGTGTTTGACGTTCGCGTAAAACATGTACCCATTGATAAAGGAAATATGTGGTTCACAGTGAATTCTACTTGTCTTATGTCCAGCCAAACACAAACTACTCAAAATAAATTCATTTTTTGTAATAATTCAAAAGAAAATAAAACGCAAGACCTACACGCTTGCGTTTAGAAATAAAATTTTACCCATTCGTACCAGGCAATACGCAAGGCACTTTGCCATCCAACATGTTTTATCGATTGTGCACCATGTCATGCTGTGAGCGATAGATCAATATACAGTTGTATTTCTTTCGTAATTGTTTGTTTACATTTACTTGGTAGAAAACATATGACAATAAATATTATAACAATAAAATGTTGTTTTTCCCTATCCATTAAAGTAATTTCAAATCACATGTTACTAACAGATAAAAGTAAAATCAAGAAATGGTGTTTTGGTTGCAAAAATAAAAATACTTTGTTTGTGAAAAAATGTCTTGCAAGTTGCAGTAATTTCCATGATAATCAAATTATTTGGGTTGATGAAATGATTTGGTTGGACCATCGCCAATTGTAACAGATACCAATTTTTGGTTTATCGGCCGATACATCCATATCAGAATTGGTATCTGTCCATCCCTACATATTACCGTCGCAAGTCAAAGTAAGGCTATAGTATAGCTAATTTTTCATGAGAATTATGAGGTTCTATTTCTGTTTGCTGGGCAAGAAAGCTGCAACTTTTCATTCACCATTTTCAAGGGAATAATCTATGCACCTGAAACAACTTATGTCCATTGCAATAATAAAATCTTCTGCAGCAAAAACAATAATTTTCTCATTATCTATGCTTGATCAGCTTGGTGATATGTTTTGATGTAGGTAGGATGGGCTTAATGTCGCATTGACGTCCATCATTACAGACGAAACATGTTATGGCAGTCTAGTGGAAACCATGTGGTGGTGGAAGGATACGTAGTCTATCTGTTTACTGGTTACTACTTCTACAGTATCGGTCAAAAAATGGAATTCTTATATGAAATGGACTATAAGTCATAAATATAATGCCTTTCCTATTTCCGCCCGAGATGCCAATTTTTTTCACAATTTGTTCATTTGTAGTAAAATATAGCATAGTTCTTGCCATATTTAGTACGCACAGCTTGTGCAACACATCTGTGCACCAATTTTTTTAGAACTAAATATATAAAAAATTACTTTTTATCCAAGAGGATATTTAAAATGTGGGATGTGGTTCATACCTAGGAGGGTGGTACATGGGTAAATTCAGTAGTTTGTGAACTTACCTGTTAATCCATATCATTAATTCATTTTGTTGTATTTATGAATGTTAATTTATTACGCAAAAGCATAATAAATCTTTCAAGCAAAATTAATTATTTTTAAAAGTGATAAGTTCCTGGTATTGGCAGCAATAGAATTATGATCAGCTTTTATATTTTAGTCAGTTTGTGTCACCTTGTACTATACCCATATTGCACCAGTGAGTACAATCTGCCTCATGTACATTGCATTGATGCAAGTATGTTAGGCACGCATAAAAAATGTTTCACATTTTTTATTTTGAAGGGGAGCAATTTATTTATTTGTTATAGTACTCAGTTTAACAGTTTGGGAAGAGTTTTTTCGTTTATTGTTTAATTTTTGTGTGGTTTAAAATTGGCTGTGTAGATAAGGAAGAGTGTAGCATTGTTGCAGTGTTTATAAACTTTATGTTTTTTGAGCAAGTTATATGGGAACTGCCAGTATAAAATTCTGTGCGATTTCTGTAGAGAGTAGATTTAACAGGGCACACCATTTTTTTTAATTCCAAGGATCAAAGAATTTGTTGAGTTAAGGTTTGTCACTTCGGCATTACAGGATTCTCTTATTGNTTTTTTTTAATTCCAAGGATCAAAGAATTTGTTGAGTTAAGGTTTGTCACTTCGGCATTACAGGATTCTCTTATTGAGCAATTGCGATGGCGTGATGCTGCTGGCCTATCAGAAGAAAGGTGGGGAGGGGTTGGGGTAAGCAGAAACAACTTCAGGTCGAAGCGGCTGCAGCTATCTTGGAAATCGCACAGAACTTTCATCCACGTAGTACAGACAGACGCTAGTTGCATTGTTGCCTACTCTGGCAGCACCTGCAACTTTTTTTTTTACCTGTATTTAAATCAAACCTGACCACCAGATTTCCTGCTAGAAGGGTGTTAGAAGGGAATGACTCTCCTGCCTTGTACGAGTTTCAAACCACAGTGTGTGTTATTTTGAAAAAGACATAGTGGACTCTGCAATGCTGCCTCTTATTCCAACTCGTGTAATGCCTCATGTGTGTGTTCTGTGGCAACAATTAGAAGTTGAAACATTGTGAAAAAAANTCTTATTCCAACTCGTGTAATGCCTCATGTGTGTGTTCTGTGGCAACAATTAGAAGTTGAAACATTGTGAAAAAAAAGTTTAACTGTTACTCTGGTTGGTTGATTTCTTATGGTGTCCTGTCCTTATTTATTTCCAAGTTTCATGTTTTTTTTGATTGAGCTGGTCGACTTATTTACCAAACCAAACTGACTTGACTCAATGATGCATTATGTTATTTCCAAATTTCTGGCACCCTTAAAAGNGACTTATTTACCAAACCAAACTGACTTGACTCAATGATGCATTATGTTATTTCCAAATTTCTGGCACCCTTAAAAGAAACTATAACACTGATGTATGGGAACTTGAAAACTATGCTTAAACCAGTTAACATTTTTAAAAAATCTATTAAGTTTTCCTTGGGGAGAAATTTCTTTACACACTTTGACTAAGAGCTATCGGGTGTTCCAATTTTGAAACATTGCACTGTGCAACTGGTATTTATGTAATGGTATCCCTGTTATGTAATTTGCAGCAAAACTATATGGGAAAACTTTACTACATATTCTGATATAGTGGTGGTACTTTAACGAGAAGTGTGCAAAGTGTAAATAGTATTACTCTTTTTGATGAATTTAAAGCAGTCTCTAGCCTTTCTGCACCTGACATTTTTTTGTTCTTGTACAGACTTGCATTCTCACACACATGTGCACGTTCACACAACACACACACACACACACACACACACACCACGCACACAGTATGCATTTGGTGATTACGTAGATATTTTGGAGCAGGCTTCAAGTTTTATTTTGCATTGTATCGACTTGCCTGATGTAAAACAACTCTTTCAATGTATTATGTTATTACTTTTTACAGGGTTGTTATTTGTAATTTTTAATACAAAGGGAACAGAATGTGTAATTAATGTAAAGCTGTGTAATTTAGGAAAAACTCTGATAGCCCAGACGATTGCTCAGTGCCTCGATGTTCCTTTTGCTATCTGTGACTGCACAACTTTAACTCAAGCTGGTTATGTGGGAGAAGACATTGAAAGTGTCATAGCAAAACTGTTACAAGATGCAAACTATAGTGTTGACAGAGCACAGATGGGTAAGTGAAACATATCCTGTTTATTATCTAGTAAAGTCAGTGTATAGTCCATTCACAGTTACTTCTAACTTTTCTGTAGCTTTGCTAAAGTTCTACTTCCAGGATCTTCCTCCGCCTTGTGCAAAGAGAGCTTAACAGTCTAAAAAATTACACCAAAGGGACAATGCACACTTAATTTAATGAAATTTTGCATAAGAACTATTCTTTACAGGGCATTGCCAACGCACCTATTTAATCTCGGGTTTAATATTAATAACTTGTATATGAAATATCACAATTTATTGGTAAACTATTATTAAAATTTCTATTTAACCAAAAATAATATACATTACTTTTATTTTAACAGAAGTATAAAATGTTTGTGATACATGACATATATTTAGAAAACAACCCGTCGTGCATGGGGTGATTTTTCAAAAGTTTGATTTAAAAAGTGTGAAGAAACAGTGAATAGACTGTACTATAGTTTTCAGGAAACACCTTGTGTTAATATGGTATATAGTTCTCATTGTTAAAATGGAATGGATGTGTAATAAAGATTGGCGCTTTAATTTTTTCGTGCTTATAAAATGAAATGTGAGTTCCATATTATTTGGGTAAGTATTTTATATGTTGTGTGCTGCATTTATCACATTGTAAGTGAATGGTTTTTTAATGGCTTTTCATGGTGAAATGAGCACTTTTGAAAGCTCTGCTAAGTTCCTACTTTCAGCCCATTGGTGTGTATCTTGCCATATAGCCATCAAAATAAACGTTGCCATGTGACTTTCAGCTAGTNCCTACTTTCAGCCCATTGGTGTGTATCTTGCCATATAGCCATCAAAATAAACGTTGCCATGTGACTTTCAGCTAGTTTTTACATCAGCTGTCTCATATGTCCACTGCATGCTCATTAGATAAACAACAAAAATAATAGATGTAATCAGCACTATAATCATATACACGTTAATTTCAGAAAATAATATTGGTCTGTGAATATTGATTGACGTTCACAATTTTTTTTCTGTTTAGACATACTATATCTGTGCGTTTGACAATGGTCATCCCTTCTAAATTCATGAGAAAATATGTTTAATTTATGTTGTCAACAGAATGGTAGACGAGTTAAACACGATTCTTTTTCCCCATTATAAAAACAATGCCGAAGAAGTTTTAAATTTTCACCTTTAAAAACTCTGAATAGCTAATACACTCGCCCGTTAAAGAAAGGCATGCTTTTAAAGACCACAGTGTATTTACTCCTTCATGCACAAGACAACGTGCACTAAACAATCATTAAATGACTTAAGAATTATGTTTAACAACATTTACAAGTAGAATTATATTGCATAAATACCCCGAAAATGAATATTTTACTACAAAACTATGCAAAAACAAATGGCTGTCATTGCTAATAGATTACAATTAATGAAAACAATAATCACGAAACTCAATGGCTGAATAGAATTTATCCAAATTTTTATAGCATACTTAGACAATGATATTTGTCATTCAAAGCAGGTTTTGTGAAAATTTGTCAGCAATGTAGTTTTTAAAGCACATAACACTAAATTTTGCTAAGGCTAAGGAAACTTTGCTTCCGTGCTAAGGCTAAAGAAGCTTTGCTTCCGAGAAAAAAACACTTTTCGCTTATAAGATTTTAATACCTACACTGATATGAACATAACTTCACCAGATTTGTGACAACGCAATACGTACGTGATGACATTGTATTTCATGAAACTGCATGCACACATTTAACGCAGAATCTAATTTTCCCCCAAATTATTTACCTTGAAGGTTAGTCGTGGAAGCTAGTAATTACTTTTTGATATAATGGCTCACACAAATTAAACCATTCGGACAGGTGTTATAACACTGTTTTGACATGTTCCTAATACTACAGGAATGTTTCACGTGAAGTATAAACATTTTCGTAGCATTATTGTTCCAAAATGAAAACCGAGGTATCAACTTATAAATTGGGAACTGCGTAACACACACACACATTTATTAAAGATTTCAGAATTACAACACACATTGCAAATATAACAAAAAACACCCATCCTGAGTTTCTTCAACTTTATTCGATGTTTAAAATTTTTACCAACTTCAGTTGCATTCAGCACTACATTTTTCATGTTGGCATATTATGTGAAATTTAAAGAATTTCTGGGATAGGAAACTAAGTTGAAATATGGCAGAAAGTAATAACAAAACATTGCCACTTTACTCAGAACAGATAGTGGCGGTGCGTGAGGCCATGCTCTTGTGCTTTAGCAGTAATCAAATTTTCATACATTTTGCCTAATATTTTATCAGTCAAAGTTTTAAATATGAAGTATTGACTCAAAATTAATGCTATTTTCCTTTTAACAATGCAATATCACTTGGTTAGAGCTCAGCTTTGTTGCCAGAGATAATTATTTGCACGTTTTCAGTCTCGCACGCATTGCCTCAGTACTCTACTGCGGCGGAGCATGGCTGCCGCTGCTCCAGTCAGTCCCTTGTGCTGGCCGGAGCTGCAAAGAAACACAGGAATCTTGCCCTTATCTGCACCTCCTCTGTGCTGCCTCAGCTTCTGCACGTAGGAAGGAAACTCAACAGTGCTGCGTGCAGGCCTTGCGGCGCAGAATAATGTTCAGACTAAACTCGTCATCACTCAAAAATTATCCCCTCAAATATTTTCAAAATTTTATTGGAAAATCACTTATATTTTATTTTATAACCATGATGCAATCGTAATCTTTTCTTTATGGAATATATTTCCAACTGTAAAAATGGTAAAACAATGGTTTGTTTTGATTATTTTTATGGACGTGCACAGGAAAGAAAGTAGCAAGCGAGATACTTTTTTGTTTTAAGAGACAGATGGGTGATATGTGTATGAAATGAAAAATAAACACCAAAGTTTATTTATATACCCGTCTTAAATCTTACCTCTCGTGATTTCCTTGTTACGGTGTGTAGAACTTTGAAAAAATTTCAAGCGTGTACAAGAGCGGCAGCTATGACCTTTCTGCTTTGTGTTATCTTCATTACTGTGATATTGTATCTGCATAGAGTTAAAATAATTTTGCTAATTGTTAGTTAACAGATGTTTAGACTATTATTAAAAGTAAAAATCACAAAGAATACAGAGTAAGTATATTTCTTTACGGCGATTCCAAATTACACTTGCCTCACTCAATCAAATTCACAATTCACAAATTAGAAAGTTTAAGTATATCACAGTTTAGAAAGTTTGGGTATGTCATAGTTTGCCATAATTGTTGTCATTTTACAGTCATACTATGCATGCACTTATTCCTCATTAATTCTTGCACATAAAAAATATAGTTGTGATAAAATGAATACATTTACTGTGTTTTTGTATCTATCCATGACTTTGATCCATTTACACCCGGCGGCCACAATTGTTTATATAACGAACAGGGAAGTTGTTTTTGGCTGGCACCGTACACTGCCGAGGCTCAATACCCAATGATCTTCTGTGTGCGTAAAATATTCATAAACCATGCAGTGTGCTACTAGTCTAGATTGTAATGTTTCATATTGTTATAGCAGAACACGAAGTCTACAGTTCAGTAGATGTGATAACTAAACAAGTACCGTGTAAACTACAACATTCATTAGATTTTTTTTGTTTGTAACACCTGAAACAATGAATTTATGTGGGTCTAAAAAGTTTGATGGTTCAATCACGCAAAATTTTATTCATATTTGTATACAACCAAAAGAAACTAAACTGCAGGCGACAAAAATGTTTAACTTTACAATTAGTAGGACGTTAAAACAGGGAACTACTCCTCGTAGTTCTCTGCCAACTTAACTGTGAGTACTGCAGTCATTGTTTACGTTAAAATATATGCAGTTAAAAGCAGTTATTTTATTTCAAAGGTTGATTTCAAGAGTTCTCACTTTATCATGAACCACCTTTACCTAAATTTATGTAATAAAATTATACCTTGATTTAAGACCTATGTCAACCCCACAATATTTATTTGGAAGGCAACACTAGGAGTGTTTGTTATTTGTGTTTTAAACGTGCAGAGCAAATTACTTTAACGTTTCGTCATTTTTCTCTTAGAACTATTTTGTTCACATTTCTGTATGCCAGATACAAATTTGCCACAGAAATGCCAAACTAAAGCTTCTAATTCATTTAAAATTTCACCATAGCACCCAAAATTCACTCTTTCTGGTCCCATTGTGAATGCTCCTCTTACAAAATGTTTCAGAACACAGTGTAACTGGCATGTTGTTGTTAACATGTGCACCTGACTTGTGGGATAGGTAAGAAGGAGGTACCCAGAAATATGTGCTGTTTTGCCTCAACTCTTCTGCTTGATTCGGAAATTACTCTTGCCAGTTTAGGTATGGTACCAGTAAAGGCGCAAGACATAAAGACGTGCTGTAAATGATTGCCCCAGAACATGAGTATCTCAGACCTGGTAATTCACTCAATGATATAAATTAATATTGTGGCCTGCAGCACTAACATGAGATCTGGATTTGGTCCGCATGTGAAAAAGTTTCCCTAGCCTTGCATTATGACAATGAAAAAAGTTGAAAACTAAAAAAAATCTACCAGTGAATTGAAATATTTAGTGGAAAAAATCATAATGCAAGAGATATTGAGATATAACATTTAGTAGTTAAAAGTTAAAAAAAAAAAAAAATTGTATGTGCACAATTATGATTATATTACTTTGTGTGTTCACAATTAAATGAGCATATATTATTATAAGCTGTTAATGGAAAACTGACCAATTTTGAAAGCCCTGCTAAGTTTATACTATTAGCTCCATTGGTTGTGTATATTTCCGTATATTAAAATAAACTTTGCTATGTGACTTTCAGCTGGTGTTTAGATCAACTACTCATGTACACTGCGTACTCATTAAAGAAATAACAAAAAGTAATAAATATTTTAATTAACACCATAAACATGTACACTTTAATTTCTGTAAATAACAATGGTTTCTGGATACTGATTTGGTCACAATTTTTTTTGTTTAAATAAAAAATAAAATGTTTTTAACTGTGGTCAACACTTTTGTGGTCATAAGGTTATATGTGTTGGTTTAAGTTGTCACCAGAATAGTAGAAAAGCCAACCCCTTTAAAAGTGTGAATTGCTGGAATGTTCACCCACTACATTGTCTTACATGTCTTACTCATTAAAAATACATACTTTTAGAGAATACAAATATTTATACTTTCGTACAGAAGAGAGTGTGTCTTAAACCATAGTTAAATTACTTAAGAATTATGTTTAACATCATTCATAAGTAGAATTACAGAAAACTGTTTGCTGGTTTAAAGGCTTTGGATATGTTCATTCGTAGTTTTCTTTTCACTAGAATATTACAAAATCATATGTTCACTCTGTATGCATTGAGATGTGAGCATATTTGCAGATATATCAAAATTCCTACTAAGCCTACAACTTATTGCATAAATACTTCAAAAATGAAAATTTTAATACAAAACTGTGCACAAGCAAATGGCTGGTGTTGTTATCACATTAAGAACAACGAAAATAATTGTTTTGAAACTCAATGGCTAAACAGAATTAATCCAAATTTTTACACCATACTTGCACAGTAATATTTATCACTTGATGCAAGTTTCAGGAAAATTTGTCCAGTCACAAAGTTTGTTTAGTTGGATGGGAATATTACCCAGTGATATTCTACAAAGTTTTTGGCGGCTGTGTGTCTGTCGATAGTTTGCATGCCATCTTTGAAACGACAACTGCCAATTGCAGCGCCACAATCAATAATGTACACTGGACCCGAGAAATATAAAAACTTTGAACAAAACTTGGTACATGTCCATAAACACAACACACATTGATGCTAAACATCCCATCCACCTTGAAATATATTTCAACTAATTCACTGGCAAGTGGCATAGCTTCACAACTGGTCTGGTAATAGTTCCTGATGAGGTGAACACTTGAGCCACACATACGACACCATCGGGGCCAGGAAATGTTTTCACAACACGACCCAGACACCAGTTCATAGTTAGCATGTTAGGTTCCTGAACAAGGACAAGTGTGCCCACTTGCAGGTTAGTTGTGTATTTCGTCCACTTGCCCTGAACTTTCAGCTGATGAAGATAATCCTTGTGTCAACGTGACCAGCAGGATTGATGAAGTTGCTGCAGAAGTGTCCACCTTGAAAGACAATTAGCTGGAACTGTAGTCAAGTCCTCTTCTGGGAGTATCTGAGTTGGACTTAATTCTAAAAAATGGCTTGGGGTCAGAACCTGGAGGTCCAAAGGATCTGTAGACAGAGCACACAATGGTCGCGAGTTGAGGACTCCCTCCACTTGGGTGAGCACAGTGTAGAACTCCTCATAACTCAGCAATTGCTTCCCAACAACCTTGGTTAGGTGCGACTTTACTGCCTTGACACCAGCTTCCCACAGTCGTCCGAAGTAAGGGGCTCCAGGTGGTTTGAAGTGCCAAGTGATTTGTTGCCTGCATAATGTTTGTTTCAAAGTCTCATCTTTGCTTGTGCTGAGAAGGAAAGTATACAATTCCTTCAGCTGGTTGCTGGCACCAACAAAGTTTGTCCCGCAGTCACTGAAGAGATCTTGACATCACCCACGACGTGCCATGAATCTTCGCAGTGCAGCCAGAAATGTGTCAATACTGAGAGACAATACCAATTATAAATGGAGTGCTTTTGTGGCAAGACAAATGAACAAATGGATGTATGCTTTAAACGTCTTAGGTTTCCTGGCTCTGACCATTGTAATGGTAAATGGACCAGCATAATCCACTTCGGTTTTCAGAAAAGGTTTGGCCTGAGTGACTCGTTCAGCCGGAAGATTTCCAATTCTTGGTGTTGTATGTTGTGGCCGACAGCGAAAACATATCATGCACAAGTGCAGCCTGCGTCTCACTTTGACAATCCAGAAATTTTGCTGGAGTACTGATAACAAGTGTTGCGGACCAGGATGGAGCAAATCTCTGTGCAGTTAGTCAATAATCAACTCAGTCAAGCAACACTGTTTTGGGAGAAGTGCAGGATGTTTCTGATCAGGTGGCAAATCTGATGCATGCAACCTCCCACCAACTCGAAGAATTCCTTCTGAGTCAAGAAATGGGTTTAACTTTCTGAGGGTGTCTGGACACTTTCCCTTCTCAATAGATGACAATTCTGATGCAAAGTGTACTTGTTGAGTTTTTTTCACCCAGAACATTAAAGCTGTCTGTAGCTCATCAATCCGTAATGAGGAACCTTGAGTAGGCTTTTCCAACTGTGGTTTCATAAATCACAAGCAATAAGCCATAATTCTCTTGATCTTGTGAAGACATGAAAATCGATGCAGCAGTGAATAATCAATTTGCTGAGCCACTCCAGCCATTAGGTTGGAAGTTGCCATGATGCAGCCATAGGTATAGGTCTCTCCCACTGCAGAGGATGGCCCACAAGTTAGAATGGTAAGGTAAGAGGCCCCTTGAATTGCAGTCTGCAGGATTTTGCTCTTTATGGCACATGGTGCCGTCACTC